>JAOUZG010002972.1:1143233-1158826 GCA_026289955.1 Argiope argentata
TTTTTGATCCATTCATTAAAAAATAAGACTATCGTGTATTAATTTTTAAGAATTAGGAATACATTCAATACATTGTTCATTATTTCAAAGTAAAATTATCATTACTGAGTTATCAATACAATATTGAGATTTATTTTACTTGAATTTGAAATTGCAGCTTTTTACAATTCACTCATTTCTGCCGTTTTTGATAACGAAACATTGTCCAATTATTATCATGAGGTTTCATGGTGCATTAACCGGGGAATAATTAATTTTATAATTATAATTTTTATATACATGTATGTGTGTGTGTGTGTGTGTGTGCAATTTTAAAAATAAATAGAACTGATTTGATTTCAGTGTATCGAAAAAATAATATTATTAGAATATTTTATAACTATTATTGAATTAAAATCTTTCTAATTTACTGTGCATTTTTATTAATTTTTATCATATCACATTTCTTTATAGCATTCATTAAAATTTTGGGAATACTACGTTTGCTTCTCGCAACCTCCAGAAAAATAAAACTTTTACTTTATTTATATCTTTAATTTTTTTTTCATTAATACTCATTCTATTGCACTATTCTATAAGTTTACCATAATAGGACTTAGACTTTGAACTTTTCTTACAATTTTGAAATGGATGGAAATTACTAGTACATTGCCATTAAATGACTGTATATATTCTTTTAGGCTCATAAAAATAAAGAAGAAATTAATTTAACTGTGGAATAAAAATTAACTATGTAAGAACCTTTTATGAAATACAACAACATTAAAATTAAAATTATAACAGACTTGCCGCTATACTATATTTATTTGCTCCCCTTGCACTAACTTTTTCTATATACAGGAAGTAAAATGCAATTACTTTTATGTCGTACAATTTTTATTTTTAATTCTACATGATATTTTAAGAGCCTCCAACCACATTTAATTACTCATGGAAAGTTTCAAGTAAATGATAATTTTAACCTCAAATTTGGAGCAAACATAAAATGATTGCTTCAGATTAAAAACATACAATTGGCCTTTAATGAAATATTTAGTTTCTAGGTTAATAATGTTTTTTACGAATTTATTTCTACTTTTCAAAAATTTGCATTAATACATATTAAAAGCCATAATTTTCATGTTATGTAATAAATTATATAATGATGTCAAACTTATCAAGTGAAATAAAATGTTATTCACGAAACACAAACGAAAAAAAAATCAGGGAAAAGAAGTTATATGAAAGTCAACATTAGAATTTTAAAAATTTTGTGTTACTCCGAAAGAAATTTTACATATAAGTAAATCGAATATATATTGAGAGCAGAATCAAAAAATGTGGGAATAATTCTCTAATAGTTAAATAAAATATATACAAAAAATGCAATGAGAAGATGTTAAAAACTGAAAATAAAATCTATTTGCGAATATTCGAATGAGGGTTGGATAAAGATGGCATAATCAAATTCAAAGTCAGTCTGTTTAGTTCTTCCGAACTAAAGGTTCTTTTAAATCAAACTATCTGTTCAGTCATTGGTTCACTTTAATCTTACTTCGAAATCCTTCTACAATTTCAAACCTATTTCCAAGTCGAAAGTCGAGTCATAAAAAAATGAGAAGGGTCTAACTGACAGCATGGTACCTATAAATTCTAATTGTTTTTCTCGGAAAGAAAAAGTTATCATACTTAACTACTTTAATCTTGTCAATGTAAAGAAAAAATTAATATTTTGCCCCATTCTAACATTTTTGCAGGAAAAGAAATGTTGTTTAATTAAACTCAGTACGATCTAAGTGAGTTAAAATAGTTCATCATTTTAACCAATTTCTTTTAACAGCAAAGGACACGTTTGTGTAAGTATGCTATTCTACGGAACACATTGTTGTTCTGGAGTTTGTTGCAGATATACTTTTGAAGTTGGATGTACAGATCAAAGCACTTTTTTTAAAAGAAATTTTATTTAAAAATGAGGCTTGATTTTGATGTTTGACCAAAAGAATTTTCTAAAATTCTTTCTAAATACCATTGCATCTAAAAAATTCTTACATTATTTCAAAATTTAGGAACTTTCCTATCTAGAATACAGTTTATATGATATAGATGCCTAATAAATTTTCACAAAATTTTTAGACATAATTTACAAATATGTTTGTATTGCTTTTATTAAATTAAATCGTTTTCATTATTAATGCAAATATTTTATCAAGGATTGTTTTTCTATTGTTGAGTAAAATGTGAAGATCTAGCATTTTTCTGTTTCTTCTAGTTTTCCAGCATTGCAAAGAGTAAACAATGATGAGATTTTTTTATATTTCTAAACACTACTACTCTTTTATATAATGTAATTTGTTATACAAAAATATATTATTACTCTTCAATTTTATGAATTTTTGTTAATATTTATATGTGATTTTAATTTAGATTTGAATTTTTTTTATTACATGTCCAAAAATTTTCAGTGAAACGGAAAATAAAAATTATATAAGATTTAACAAAAATTTTGAAAAACTTTTCATGTTAAAGAAACAATTCTGACGCCAGGGCATTAATTGTTTTATTATACGTGTGAAACTTCTGTAAAGCGTGGGAAGCGGAACTAGTAATCTATAGTAAAGCGCATCGGTTTTCTAGAAGAGTGCTAAAGGATTTTTCTTCCCCTCCTATTCTTCATAGGAGGTCAACAGATCCAGGGGTGTGAGCAAATTACCGCTTATTCATGTTGTTTTATTGCTTTCGTTTATTTTGTACAGCTGCAAAAGTCAGATGATTTCTAGGAATAGTATATGGGTTGCTATTCCTAGAAACCATTTGACTTCGCGGTTAGACCCCGATCTCTGATAATAACGCTTTGATAATTGTTACACAATGTAAATATAAACAGAGAGCTTGTTGCTTAATTCTTTCTAGGTATTTTAAGTACAGAAACTCTCATCATACAATTTTATCAAAATTCAATGTTTTAAATCATTATTTTTCATTGAAAAATAATGGCATCTCCGCTCTTAAATGCTTCAAAATGATGAAACTTTAACCTCATGAAATATACCAGATGCTCCTTATTAAAAAATTATTTTTAAAATTTTAGATTATTCTATTGATTTTAAAGTGTTTGTAAAATTTATTAAAGTTATCAACATTTTTTTGCGAGTTTTTCCCCATCTTTTCCCATTATTTTGTGTGCACATTTAATGAAATTGCCATCTTCAAAAATATTCTGAAGCAACTAGAACAAACAAACGATTCTTTTAAAATATTATTCTAGAATATTTTATTCCTCATAAATTTCGAAACGTTTATAATGTTTAATATTCTTTTAAAAAAACAGTAGACGTAAATTAATTATCTAATTTTTGCCATTCTTAAAAAGAAAACACTATTTATTTACTGCTATATTTGCTATTTTTATCAAGCAATGTAATTCACAAAAGTTTTAATTGTACTTACATCCTTTCATAAAATTGACCGTGGAAAAGTAATTGATGTGTTAAATAAGTAAAATTAAACTTGCAAAACATACGTTGCGTTATGTAACTTACAACATTCCATTTTCTTTCTCTTGTTAATGATCGCTAAGAGTGGAAATAACAATCAATGAAAGTTTTTTTTAATAATTATTCATGTCGATGGATTCAATAAAGGAATAAGCATCTTGTTTTGGTAGGAATCCCCAACAGTTTCACAAATTAATTAAGAAAATTTAATATTTTAGAACCGTATTTGAAATTTTAATTGCTTACAAGAAAAGATTTCTTTACTTTTGTCGATAATCTCCATAGGCATGGTAAAAGAATCAAACTATATAGGTATAGGAATTTCATGAAGAGATAGTGATAATGGTATTTCAGAGAAGTTATGATGTATAAATTTTAGAAATATTTGCCAGCATACTTAGAAAACTCTAGAAAACTAGCGTAAGAGGTAACCGTCTCCTTATTTAGAAGTGATTACCGGCGTAAGAATTACTTTCAATTATGAAAGAAATATGCCCTGTCGTATACAGAATCATTGACAGTAGTTTTGAATCGGTTTCGAAATGTACAAAAATAATTTTTTTAAAAAATTCCCAAAAGAAAGTTTTGCGCAGGGCCTAAAAGACCTCGCGCAAAACAAACAGGTCAAATTAAAGAATTTCTTTTTTCTAGTTGCATAATTTATAAGTACAAATTTTAAAAATTACAAAATGCTACAATAAGTAACACTTTATCATGTATGAGTCATGGTCAGTTTCTTATGTGTTTCATTATGTACACATATTTAATGGAATATCCATTGACGCCGAAAGTTTGTCTCAATACTTTTGTGCAGAAATATGAAACCCGGGAAATCTAGATTCGTAATAAAACAATAAAAATAAATACATTTCTATTAAATTAATGGAATAAAAAAATAATTTAAACAAAATAAATTGTATTAAAGTATGAAATTAAATTGACGAATTTATCAGAAAAAGTGGTCTCGTTCTCTGCATTGCCTATGATTGTGAAATACTTAAATCGGTTTCTCATTAAAAATTGAAATGGACTAGCTCCCCGGGGGAGTTCTAGTAGCATGATGGAATATTATGAAAACCAAATAGTCAAGGGTTTAGTTCATATTTGAAAGCAAATTATTAAAATTGGAAATTTAACGACTATGTCTCAGATACTATTTGTTTTTTTGTATATTAGATCACTTGGTAATTATAAATAAAAATAAGCATTTTTTTTTCTGAAAACTTGGCAGTAAATCTTAATTTCCACTTTCTTGTGTCTGCGTATTTCCAATTTTCATATTTGACATTTACTTTAAGTAATATTTCTGGTGATTTGAAGCATTTAAAAATATTTAAGGAAGCATTCAGTTGGAAATTCCAGAATATATGCAATGGTGTTAAACAATAAACGACAAATGTAATAATTTCCTCCATCCAAACGTCATTTAAACACATTTTTTTAAGAATGCTATATTAAATTTCTATTTTTCATAACATCGTGTAGTCCTCAAGGATCTTAGTTTAATTTATTTTTTAACATTAAAGCAGCTAAGTTATATCTTAAGAACATTGTAAATTTAAATCTGCAATAATCGCAATCAAGATTAGAGAATAAAATATATCCGCCAGGGGTTTTCAAAAGAGATTCTTTAAAAAAATATATCAAATTAAGATATGGTGAACAATAAAATAAAATTATTTTGGCTACAAATTTTTAAATTTAAAATCTTGAAAAAATGCTAAAAACAAGCATATTAAAAAAATGTTAGAAATCAATAACAAAATAAAACAGCAAATATCAAAAAGAGTGGCGTAGAAAATAGCATATTTAAGTCTTCACATGAATTTAGTAATTGCTTATTTAAATGAAAGAAATTTATCCTTTTTCAGGTAGTGTTTTTCCCCGGAAGTCGAGTAATCGTTTATTATTATTATTATTTATTTATTTATAAAATGCATTTGAACTCAGGGAAAGGAATTGGCCGAGCCATCGTCACTCCCAGTTCTATTGAAACCGTTGCTTCTTAAAATCTTCTGAACAAACCATGTAGTCGAGGATGTTTGCCTATCTTCGAGCGACGGGGCCTCTAACTACATTCCTCGTGTCTGGGAAAGGACGAGAAAAGGACGGACCTCCCAAGTTCACATCTGCTGATTTTCTGTAAACCTTTTACCCACGCAGCGTTTAAATCAGCAGGCATTTTAAAAGGAGCATTGTATCATATTTAACACTCTTCGAAAAACAGAGGGGAAAGTATCCAGGCGAAATTACTTTTTAAATAATACTTTTCTATACTACTTTCACATTTTAAATCTTAATTCTTATAGAAAAAGTGACGCGTTCTGAAGGAAATTGATTTAAAAAGTTTTTTTTGTATCATTTAAGAAGGCATCAACATTTCAAATGGAACATTTGCCAATAAAAAAGCAAATTATTGATACTTTGTGCATTTTATGATAACTATCAGAAATGATTTAATTTATTTTGTGCTGAAGATATATAAAAAATATTATAATATTTTTGTAGTAAAAAAACCTTTTTCCCTAATAATTTTTTATTAATTATTTATTGATACGCACTAAATCGTATATTTGAAGTGAAGGAATATTTTAAATGATACTCTTTTTTTTATTGTTAAGTTGCATTAAATTATTGCCTGATTTATTATTTTTGTTTAAAAAGTTTTCAATTTTTAGTAATCCTCATGGGAACAACAAATAGATTAGACAACATTAAAAAATTTAACTCATCGAATTTTTTTTAAAAAAATCTTTATACTATACAAGAACCAAATCTGGGAAATGTTTATATTATTTAATTTATGTATTAAATTAGAAGAATTTTATGCCCTATGTAATTCATATAAGAGTATCTTACAGGCTCGGCTTGATTTTTATAGTCTTAGTGAAAAAGATAGACCATAGATAGTGTCATGTTAATGGAATTTTGCTATAAAATTATGCTTGAATCGGTGGAAAAAATTTGCAAAATACTGAGTTTTTTTAAAAATTATGTAGATACACTGAGATTCATGAGGATTACTGTCAGTTGGATTACCTTGTTAAAGGGTCAAATACACAAAGATGAGAGATGAATTTTATAAATTATGAGCTTTAAAACCTTTATAATTGTAATATTTATGTTAACACAATGAGGTATTAATCTTAATATTATTTTTTTAATTCCTAAATTTTATAATATTGTGAGACGCAAACACCGTATTTACATGATACCGAATTTTTAAACATTTTCTATGAAACATGGCTGAAAATTTTACAATAGATACTTCGAAAAAATGCAGAATTTATTTCAATATATAAGAATGTAAATTTTAACGCCTTTTAGTTTTGATAATAAATGACAATCGGAAGGCTGGTTGCAACTCTTTTTTTTTTCTTTTTTTGGCAATTTATCTTCCTTTACTTTCAGAAATTTCCCTTCGATTTTTTAAATCTTAAGTTTATAATGAAAGAGACTCAGTATACACTACTGATATTTTCTTGAAATGACGTTTTTGCAAATTTATGAGATTATATATCTGGAGTCTAACGATCTCAGTTCTCTTTTACATACCTTTAAAATATTATGTAGAAGAAGTGAAATTTTTTTATTTTAATTGTTAAGTTATTTAAGTTCTTTTCAATTAAAATGTTTTTTAAAAAGTCAGTTTAAAGCAAAAAAAATAAATAATAAGTATTTTAAATGTGAACATTATAAATTATATCTCGATAAATTCTGAAATCCACAACATTTTAACAAACAAAGCATTTTTTTTTCTTTACCTCATTGCCAAATATAATATTTAATGATATCTAAACAAATGTATTGATATATACGTGATGCAAGGCTTTATATACTCTTTTATAAAATTTTTAAAAAGTATTTAAATTCGCATGAATATATGTGCATCTTTCTCAAAATATTGTTATAAATCAATGAAGAAAAATTTATCATTGGCAATTAATTTAAAATGGTCATTTAATCTTTAAAACAGCTTAATAAGCCATAATTCTGACTTTAAAAACTGGGAAATCTTTCAGAGTAACGGAATTCTCATGCTAACCAGGCACAGAAAATTTAATTATGAACTTATTAATTCGCTTCAATCGTAGATATTTAGTAATTATAGTATTTATATCCAGTTAAGAATAGATATAAATCCTTACTAATTTTGTTTGAAGCATTGAATATCGGCCAAAACTTGTTTAAAAACACGTTAGTATTTTTCTGTGAAGATGAATGAGGAAGAAATCTAGTTTTCGTAAGATTAGTCAAGCCGCGTATAGCTTCCAGCGAAGGGGAGAATTGATTCTTTTTGAAATGGGAAGCTCACTGCGTGTGATCAAAAGTACCATCACCGGCCACCTGCCCCAACTTTTTGTGTGTGTAGGGGGGGGGGGTCTGTTCCTGGAAAGCGCATCAGTGGGTAAGGGACTTTTCAAATGCATGATTGACATCTGCTTCGAGAGCGTCCATTGGACAGATCGTATCGATTGTTACTTTCTATCGTGATCCAAGATCTGAAATCGAAATATTAACCAATAAGAACGTGTCAGTGATTTGAATCACACCCATTTTTTTAAAGTATTGGTCACTGAAATTTGTGACTTTTTGATATTGCTTACGTAATAACCGTTTCTAAAATATTCGTCATCCCTAATTATGCATCTCTAGTAAATATTTATCACAGCGAAATATATCCTTCTCTATGTTATTTGTTAATTCTGATTGGCAACACTGATATGGTGTGGAATTTCAAACAGTGTTGTTTTTAAAAAGATGCAAGAATTTGAATGAAAGTAAGTTCATTTGAATTTGGTACTATTATTTATAATCTAGTAAAATCTCGTTTACTAGTAAGTTTGCCTACATCTCATTTTTATTGATTCACGAACGCAATAATATACTGAAAAATTCGGGATCGCTAATTAAGAAAATTCTTCCAGTAAGAAAGAAGGTTTGTTTATATGGAATGTTTTGAAAGATTGTGGATTGAAGAATAAGTCACAGATTCTCTGTTTTGGCACAATCAGTTCTGACACTGGTTGCATCAACAATATGGTTAAGTTTTTTTTAATTGAATGCAGTTTTCCATATCAGCACACTATATTCGAATTAGTGAATAAAATGCTTATCAAACCTGATGTACCTGAAATGTTTGTTTTAATAGGCAGTGGAGAAATAGATCAATTTGTTGAAAGGGAAATTATGCTTACAAATATGCACACTTGAAATATACAATCTGAGAGAAATGCTGATTAATTATCTCTTTAATATTCTCAAAAATAAGATATTTAAGCCAGATTATCAATAATTCATTGAATTTTGTATAGTTTCATTAAAAGAATTTCTCCTTGATTATCAAAAGCAGGCCACCAAGAATTTCACATTATCAATAATGCATTGTAATGACAATTTACTTTTTGAAACATTTTTTAGACTCCAATTGTTTTTAAAACTCCCTGAAATATAGGATCTCAGGAGAATTTGATTGCTATGTTGCATGTTTAAGCAGGGATCCAAAGCTCCTCTGAAATTAGTTCTCCATTTGCGAAAGAAAAAAATACAAATAAAATGATATATATTTCATAATATGAGAAACAATGTAAATCATCAAAATTGCTTCTTAATCTAAGAACATAGTAAGTAATGCCTGTAAGTCACCAACATAGTAATGATGAACAAATCTGCAAACAAAATGAAACCTCATTTTCAGAGATCTTGATAGTTATTGTACATTAACAATGTATTCATTATATAGAGAGAGATTCTTCATCTTTGTAAAACAGAATTAACCAGAAATATCCAAATATGAAGCCATTCCCTGTGATCATAAAAATAATGTAATTTTGTTTCCATTTTTATTCTGGCTATACAAGGTTTATTAGTCTCCCATAGAGACTTAATTAAAACATTTTTAAGAATAGTTTCTTCCTTTTGGTAATTAATTTGAAAATCAAACTATGCAAGTTAGTAATAATGCCCTTTTTCTCTCTGTTTACTTATTAGTCCATAGAAAAATCAAGTATTTTTGGGCTTTTTTTTTGTATTATAAAAAAAGTTAATTAAAGTACAAATCCAATAACTGTTTTAAGATACTTAAATTATTTTTCAATTATAAATTGAATGCTTTTCAAAAGAAGATTATCATTTTTGTAATGTAATTTGATATGAAACTAATATTTATTGATTTAATTATTACTACCCAATTTTTTCATAATTTTTAAAACATTAATAATCAGTTTACTTTAACTCTTATTCAGATTATAAACTTATTTGTACTTTTCCAATATCTGAAAGCAAGCAAAAAATTGTGAAAGAAATTTGGTGGAAAACTGCATTACTTACTTTTTTTTGCTTGTTCCTGATTAATGGAAAAGTACCAACTTATTCAATATTATAAAAGGGCAAAATTATTAGCAAAATTTATCATTTGATTAATGAAAGCAAATTGTACATTTTTATTTATTTTGCTGGCAAATTTAATAATGAATGCTAAGTAATCAAGATATGGTTAAAGGAAAGATTAGTGTATCCCCTGAGTTTATTTGCCAATATGGCAATCCAATGGAATGCTCTTCTAGCAACCCTAATGTTGTTTAGTTTACTACTTTTAACAATGATTTAGATGAACATAAATTATGTCTATTTTATGAAAAATGTTAAATAAAAAACATATCTTTAAGATTTTAATTTTGTTCTTTTTTATAATTAAAGTGTTTTTTTTTTGTAACTAATTAGAGATTGAAATTTTATTTTTGATGTGAATATGAATAGAAAATATTTATTCTTTTGCCATTTTTAATTGTGAATATGAGCTTTTAAAAATTGTCTGAATTTGTATTTTTCAAAATTGCCTGGATTCTTACTTTAAAAATCCATGTAGTGGAATTATTAGTAGTTTTGATAATTCTTTTCTAATGGTCGGTTTCCTTAATGATTTGTTATGTTCTTAATTGTGCAAGAATAGCTGTCAAGTAAATGGAATGGAAGAGAGTATTTCAAACCTGCAGAATGTTTGAAAGTTGAATAGAATTTAAATTTTTAATGAGTTGATGAAGTTAGGAAAGGATGCTTGTGTGAAATTTTGTATGGAGAATGGTTTGATTACTTCTTCCTCTATTCTTTGGATAATGTACTGTTTCCGTTATCCACACAGTACTTATGTTCAATTTGCTAATGAGGCTACTAAATTTCCGCTCCTACTGTTAGCGAATCTGTAGGAGATTTTTTAAGTTAAAAGTTTCTTCCTGGTGCCTTCTGCAGATCTGAAGGCATCGCATTTTCAATCATTTGCTCTGCAAGGGGGAAAAAATGCTGATTATTAAAAAGTTATAGTTTTATTGCAGAAAGGGGTAACCTGAAGCTTGAATATAAACATTGATAGATATGGCGACAAAGGCTGTTACCCCATAAGAGCAAAATTGTTACAGTTAAAGGATATCAAAGTACTTGAGGGCTTGAGTAAAGATATTTAGATGTTGTTTGCTTGAGACAGAAGAGAGGCAAAAGAAATGTTCAGCTGTTGGATGCTGAGTGTTTTCCAGAGCACTTTGAAACATTTTAACAAACTTTGAACATTTTAACAAGATGTGGGAAATATTATTGTTTTTGTGACATTGGATGCACAAGGAGTTGTCTGGGAGATTGAACCTGTGAAGAAGACTTGGAGTAATGATCATTTTACAAATCACTCATGCTATTAATTTATCTTGAATCCTACTTACAGTCCTACTACAATTAATGTCTTGGAAATCCCCGATCAAAGATAGGTATTTGTTCCTGTGATTATTATTTGAGGCGAATTTTGTAGAGGTCTTTCTCAAATTAGAGATTGCATTCTCCGAGGAGATCCACTCAATGAATGGCATACATTCCCTGACTGCTTTTGCAAGAGTGTCTGCTTTTTCATTCCATGCAATACCAGTGACCAGATGCCCATAGAAGACAGATATTTTGGTTCAAATCTTTTTTTTTTTTTTGTATAAATTTTTGAGGCTAATTGTTGAATAGTTTTAGGCAAATGGAAATTATTTTTAAGAGCAAACAAAGCAGAATAACTGTCAAAAAGAATTAGTATATCTTTATTTGGGACTGTCTGCTGATCCAGAGCTTGGTAGATTACTAAGACTTCAGCTGTAAAAATGCATTTTATGGCAAGAATGCAATAAATAAATTTTTGAAAACAAGAAAAGGTGAACAATTGAGGTAAAGAAGTGTGTATTTGAGCCATCAGTAGCTATGATGAAATTATTCAGAAATGTTTTCTAGATACATTCATTGAAGTTTGCTGCAATGTCAGAAGCTGGGAATTCTTTATTTTGGAAAATGAAATTGTTCAGAAAGGTTTCACAAAGATCGGGGCTGAAATGAAGGAGATTGGTATTTTTATTAGATGATTCAAGGAACAATTAAAGCTTTGAAATGATGCATTGAGCATTTCTTCATCCTTTTCAGTCATTAGGACATTTAGTTCATTAGAATTGTTGGGTAAAGGAGAGAAAGAAAAACTAGTCATTTGTTTGATGAAAAATTGGATTGCAAAACATTTAATTTTTTCTGAAAGAATTTCTTGTCCCGAAAGTTTTAATAAAACTGTGTTAGGGGTTCATATGAGAAGGCCAAATGCTATTCTATTCAAGTGTTATAAAGTAGTAACCGTAATTATTCTACATCAGTGTTTGTTTACTTTTCCCGCCATCTTCATTGCTGACTTCGTGGAGCTAGGGGAACACTAAACTTCACTTTTACCCAAGATTTTACTATATGATTTTATTAAACATGCATATAATTTTTTATAAGGAAAACCAAAGATTTTTACTTCTGAAAAATTTTGTGAATGATAATTTTTGAAATTACTATCATGCAGCATGGAAAGTTATATCAACCTTTAATTTTTCTTGCAGATGCTTTTCTGCTTTCACATGTGAATAGATGAAGCCAAGAATTTTCATTCAGATTTAAAATATATGGTGAAAGTTATATAGAAAGATCAGTCAAATCTTTCGTATTAAAAAAAAAAACTGACAGGTTCAGATAAAAAGGTCATTATATTTAGCCTTTAACATGTTTTTTTAAACAAGCTTTTCTACTAAAATTCATTTTGGCTGTATGTGAAGTACTCATCAAGTTAAGTATAGCATAACTGATAAGTTAACTTTGAACTAACTTCTTGCCTAAACCTGTTTAGTAAGAAAGATTTAACTGATCTTTCTATATAACTTTCACTTCATTTTTTAAATCTGAATAAATATTATTGGCTTATCTATTCATTAAATCTGAATTTTATATAGTATATTGTTCTTTTTTTAATTAAAATAAATAGTTCTTAAAATTTATTTAAGCTAAATTACAAATTAAAATTTTATCATTGCTTTGAAAAGCACAATCTAAATCATGACCATTCATAAAAACAATTTTATAATCTATATTTGTTTGACAAAGAACAAGCACATCTTTGCACTGAAATTTTTCTACAATATGATATATTGGTTAAACCATTATGATTATATCTCTAGTTGCCACATAATGAAAAATGAAATAATGGTTTAATACTTAATTTTAAAGGTAAATTATAGAAATAGAAATATTTACTTAACAATTTCTAATCAACAATTTTTCATTAATTATTTCAAGTCATCAAAACTGACACAAATATAATTTTTTGAAAAGTTATAAAAGTTCTTATTGGTAGTTTCTAAAAATGTAGATTATTCCAAACTTTTATGCCATCTTAAATTTTAGAAATTAACTTTTAAATAATAAATATTTAGTGTGAAATTTTTAACGAATTTTTAATTATAATTTAGATAAAAATTTCCATTGTTAAAATTTTATTCAAACTTCATTTATTACACTTCTAAAACGTTTGTCTTTTTTGCTTTGATAAAGATAATTAGAGGACTGTTAGAATTGGTAATTTAACTGTATTCATAAGCTATAAAAATAGACTGGGAGATTAGCATTAGAATTTAGTATTCCGTTTCTGTCCATATAATTTTAAGCTTCAATTTATTTTCAATAAATTTGTTATATAATATTTATTGAGAGCACTTTTAGAAAATTTTATATCTATTCAATTCATAAAGTACTGTCAATTCTTCATATTTCAATACTATCTGTAGTTGATTAATATAATTATTATCTTAACAATTTAAATAATATTTCAATTCCTAAAATTTTCATATAAACTACATAGATTTTTTCCAAGAATTTATCCTATTTAAATATGTTTTAAGATTGTTAATTTTTTTCCTATGCATTTTAATGTGCTAATGATTAGTTACATATCAAAATCATATTTGGCAAATGATGTATTTTTTATGTGAAGAAAAGAGTCGGATGTTATTTGCCACTTTTTCTATTTTTCAGATATATTTGTATGTTAGTCTCATAATCTCTGTGTATCTCTTGTTGCTGAATTCCATCATGAAAACATGTGTAGTGTTTAATTTATTATTCTACTGTAATATAACTTAAATATTTATTTTTTAATATATAAACATGTGAAATTATTGATAATTAAATTACTTTCATTGATTAAACAACTAAATCTTTTTTTTTAAATTCTGAAAAGGCATTTTTACTTATCTTTTATTAACATCTAAATGTAAAAGCTTAAATCTATTGTGCAATTAACTTAAAAATGTTCTAAACATTTTGCAATTTTTTTATACATGAAAATTTAGTTCAAGTACTTTTTCTTGAATGTTTTTTGCTCCCCCACCCCCATTAAATTCCTGATTGTTTGTAACTTTTATTGATTACAGAGTTCCACTAGATATAATACTAAGAAATGAATGCTAACTCAGTTAATATAAATCGTATTAAGGGCAAAAGTTATATATATTATTTAAATTTTAATCTTAGAATACCTTGGCATGAAGTTTGAGTGATATTATATGAACTATAGTCTTCATTATTAAAAAAGTGGGGATACTAGAAGATTTGCTATTTGTATTTAAATATGGGACACTGTTTTGGTATTTACACATTCCACTGTTTTATGCTATATACCTCTGTTCTTATATATTAAAAAAAAAAACTGTTTTGAATCTGATTCTAGATGTAAATCTAAATACTATTTTTATTAATCAGTTAGTATTTGGATGCTTATTTATTTTTTTGTTCTGTTGATTTAAATATTAAATTATTTGTTGCATAAAATAATAAGAACTTAAGATTGGCACATTTAGACTGTAATTATAGGTCAAAATACTTCTAAAATATTATTTTAACATATTCCATTTCCTTTCTTGTCTGAATAAGAATTCAAGAAAAATGAGAAATATTAGAAAAAAATTCAAGAAGAATCTAAATATGTAAAAAGACTCTATAAGAGTCTTTCCCCCCTCCAAAATTGCTTCAAATTGTATTTTTAATATGAATGATTTTTTTTATATTGATCTAGATTTTTAAAAAAGGTTATAAAAGAAAAAATTTAGATGTAATCATGCTTAAAGAAAATTTTGAAAATTTCTTTTGTTTAAATTTAGATAACAATTCTGTTAATTTTGAGAAAATCAAAGGTACTTGTTTCACATCCATTACATACAGTAGGAAGTTGCATATAATTTTTTTAAATCAGTTGTGGACACACTTTCATTAAGATGCCCCTTCTCAATAGAATGTTTTAGGGCCAAAACAATAAATTATGAGTTGCAAAGGAATAAGATTAAATATACTTTTACAATGTAATATGTTAAATTGTATCAAAGTATTTTTGATATTTTATTGAGTTATTTCCATACAAACTTCAAGATCTTGATTTTTTATCTCCTTTAAATGGTGATTTAAAAAAAAAAAAACAGCTGGTGAACTTTTTTTAATGACTGATATTTGAGAAACCGGGAATTTTTTTATTTATTGCTTTGAACCATCTGAAATATCACCAAGTGTTCCGTTCTATTAACTCTCTATTTTATCATATTATCTTTTTTATTGTGATATTTGTAATATTTAGTTTTCAAATATGGCAACATTGTTATTAAGTTTATGGAATTCTGTGTGTTTTGTTTATCATTTGAATAAAGTTGGCGTTCGACATTTGATGCATGTTTTCTTTTCTACTGCTAGGAATATCTTACGAGGTTTTTGCTTTAAGTGTTTCATATTTAATATAAGTATAAGGCGTGAGCA
>JAOUZG010002972.1:1159226-1199052 GCA_026289955.1 Argiope argentata
GATTCAATCGACTCAAGATGGTTCGAAGGCAAGGGAAGTAGTGCAAAGTTTCCCACCTACGGCACAAAATTATCCAAAAGTGATTCAGAGTTTGAAAGAACGTTTCGGTCAAGAGGATATGTTGGTGGAAGTCTATATAAGAGAACTTTTGAAATTAGTTTTCAAGAACGTTGCAAAACCTTTGCCAATTCATGATGTATACGATAAATTGGAATCAGCTATGCGAGCGCTTGAATCGCTCGGTATAACAGCGGAAAAATGTGCTCCATTATTGTATCCACTTGTTGAGAGCAGTTTATCTGAAGATATTTTGCGCACTTACTGAAGAAATGTTGATGCGGATCCAACTCCTTCTGGTCGCTTAGAAAAACTTATGAAATTCATTAAGACTGAAGTCGAAGCCGAACAGAGAATTTCAATGGCAATGGATGGCTTTGGACTTGCCAAAAAGGACTTAAGGGTTCGAACCAATAGATTATCAAAAAATGAAGATGTGGCTACTGCTTCGGAACTCTTGGTTCACAATGAAACAAGGTTATTCTGCCTTTTTTGTTCAAAAGCACATTCTAGTTCTGATTGTTTTATTGCTCAAAAAATGTCACTCGATGATAAACGGAAGACATTAAGAGCTAAGCAGGCTTGTTTCTCATGTTTAAAGGTCGGACATAACGCAAAAAGGTGTTGAATTAAGCTTAAATGTATAATATGTAGGAAGCACCATGTGCCGATTATGTGTCCGATGCTATCCGAGAAGAAAGGAGAAACTAAAAACCCTAGTTTTGATGAGATAAAACCTGAGCAAAATCTTTCTGCGTTGTCTACTTTTACCAAGGAACCCAAGGTGTTTTTACAAACTTTAAAGATAACAGCTAGGGGACTACGCCGAAAAAGAGCTGTTCGAGCTCTAGTTGACACAGGATCCCAAAGGTCATATATTCTGAAGGAAACAGCCTCGGAATCGGGATGCGAATCATTCAGACAGAAAGTTATAATCCATTCCCTTTTCGGTGGACTTAGGACTTCACAGAAAAATCATTCCTGTTTTAATGTTGAACTGGGAAGTCTTGAAGGCAGTTATATTGAAAATTTCGAGATTTTGGATCAACCCATAATTTGCGGAAATGTCAATTCTATAAAAAGAGGTCCCTGGATGGAAGAGGCTAGATGTCTTAATGTTCATATAACTGATACTGATGATCCATCAGGGCCTATTGAGATTTTGATCGGAGCTGATCTTGCATCCAAATTGTTCACTGGAAGGCAAATAAATTTGTCTTGTGGACTTCTTGCGATCGAAACTCGTTTAGGTTGGACATTAATGGGTAAAGTTACTTCTAGTGATGAAACCGAGAACCTGGCCATGACTGTGACTTCATTATTTATACAGGAGGCTTCTATCACAGATCTATGGAACCTTGATGTTATTGGAATTAAAGATTCTACTATGGTAAAATCTAAGAAAGAAGATTTGGAAACGAAAATAAACTTAAATTCTTTTGCAGTAACTACAGATGGTCGCTATGAGGTCGCACTACCATGGAAAGAAGAGCATCTGCCTTTGCTCTCTTATAAAGAATTAGCTTTGAAGAGATTAGAAAAAATGACAAAGAGGCTTCATTCCGAAAAGCTTTTCAATGCATATGATAGTACGTTGTCAGAATGGCTGAAATTAGGTTTTATTGAAGAAGTAACGTCTACAGATAAAGAATCAGGCGTGCATTATCTCCCGCACAGACCAATTATAAAACATTATGGAACCACAAGAATAAGACCAGTCTTTGATGCATCAGCAAGGGAAAAGTGCAACACATCATTAAACCAATGTTTAAATTGTGGACCAAACTTAATTGAACTAATCCCATCTCTATTTCTGAGGTTTCGAGAGAAAAAATATGGCGTGTCAGAGGACATTCAAAAGGCATTTTTGCAGATTGGTGTGAGAGAAGAGGACAGAGATTATCTGCGATTCTTATGGTGGACCGATGATCAAAAATTGAAAAATTTTCGTCATAAGCGAGTGGTTTTCGGTGTGAAAAGCAGTCCGTACTTGCTCGGTGCTGTCATAGATTTTCATTTACACAGATATTGTGAAGATTCCAGATATGATTCAGAATTGTTAAAGAAATTGAAGGATTGTTTCTATGTGGACAATGTTGTTACAAGTGTCGAAACAAAAAAGGAACTATTACGATTCAAAGAAGATGCTAAAGATATTATGGAAACAGGAAAGTTTAATTTGAGAGACTGGCAAAGTACGGGAGAAAAGGGTACTTCCTTAATATTGGGTGTATCTTGGAAGCGAGATCAAGACCAATTACATTTGAATTTAGATTGGCTAGATAAGCTTGAACTAAATGATATTACTAAAAGGGAGATCTTGTCAATATCCCATAAAATTTTCGACCCGATAGGATTTGTTTGCCCTGCTTTACTTTTTCCCAAGTTACTACTGCAGAGACTTTGGAAGAAAAATATTTCTTGGGATTCAGAGATTGAAACTGAATGTCAGAAAGAATTTTCAAACTGGTTCAATGATCTGCATTTATTGAAAAATGTAAGCATACCGCGTTGGCTTTGTGTTTCGTCTACTGAACAGCCGAGGATTAGTATCCATACTTTTTGCGATGTGAGCCAAAATGCATATGCAGCAGTCGTTTTTATCAGAGTGGAAGTGGCTCAGAAAGTGGAGGTTAATCTTTTAGCCGCCAAGTCTAGAGTTGCTCCTCCTAAAGTACTCACTATACCTCGTTTGGAGTTGATAGCAGCTCTTATTGGAGCCAGAAAATGCCCCTCTTGTGACAAGAAGTGGCCGTATTATAAAATTACCTAAAAGAATGAATTTGTAATATGTGAAATACTAAATTTTATGAAGATTTTATTGAGCTGTCCTCCGACAGCTCAAGGTGGGAGGATGTTCCGTTCTATTAACTCTCTATTTTGCCATATTATCTTTTTTATTGTGATATTTGTAATATTTAGTTTTCAAATATGGCAACATTGTTATTAAGTTTATGGAATTCTGTGTGTTTTGTTTATCATTTGAATAAAGTTGGCGTTCGACATTTGATGCATGTTTTCTTTTCTACTGCTAGGAATATCTTACGAGGTTTTTGCTTTAAGTGTTTCATATTTAATATAAGTAAAAGGCGTGAGCACGCAACACCAAGAACAAAACTGTGATCATTGTTGAGTGCTTCCTGGAAGCTTTGTCTGAATATAAAAGAAAAATGGCAATATTGCATTTAAATTTGTTGATATATTTTACAAAAATATGAAAATTTAGTTAACAAAATACTGATTTAATATTTAAATATTACTAAAAATACATTAGGAAGAAGGAAAAAAAATTATATTTGCTCAAAAAGCACATGTGTATGTTCCAGAGGACATGTATTTCTGCAAATATACTAAAAGCGTACAAAAGATTAATTTTATTTTATTAATTTTTCTATATTTCATTTGGCTATTCCATACAATGTATGATGCAGTTACTAAAATAAAAATAATTTAATCATGTAGAAATATGGATTTCTCTCAAGACTAATGGCCTCAAGTTGTAAATATTGGAATCAAATTTATTAAAGAATACATAGTTGTAATTTATAATTATTTAAGAAAATTATTGAAAATGTTTTTATATGAATTAAAATATTTTTTTAATTTACATTCAACTGCTATACTATTTATTGAAGGGAAATGTATCAAATCCAAGACTTCAGATTGGCCTGATTTGTACAATCCTGAAAGTAAGCAAATTAGTAAAAACTTTAAACTTATAAGAAAAATGTGATATATTTTGCACTTTCCATCTGGATTTCAAACAACACATCCTTCTAATGTTCTTTATTAAAATCAATATTATTGAGAAATTCTAAATGATATGATTAAATTAAAATTAATCTGCAAGTCATCAGCATAAGAATTAAATTTTGATCTATTATCATTTGTTGCATTAAAGAATTGAAATATAATTAGTTCAATTTTTATTATAATACAAAATTAATAACCTTATTAATTTTATATAAATTTCAGGTGTTTCCTGTACCAATGGTATGTAGTAAAACCATGATTTTCAAACCATTTGGAATAAATCCTGGTGGCACAATGATTTTGAGGAGTTAGCAGAAGAAGGGTATACCTGATGGAACTGTTGGCATTATTCATAGTGCATATGGAGGTACTGAATTGTTAAAAATTCCTATAATTTATAAATAGGATCTGTGTGTTTTGTTTAACAAATAAGTTGTTAGATTCCTTCTATTTTTATTTATAATCCAACTGATCTTAGTCAGATGATTTATTAGACTGATAATTCTTCTTTTCATTTAATAAATTGTAAATGACATTACGACTGTAATATTGCTTGCACCACAATATTGGTAGCGTTTGCAAATCTTACATTTTTGAGACTTTAATGATCATACAAATTTAAGAATAAAATTTGTTTGATTGAAATTTACAGTTATCATTTGATTGTGAAAAAAATTCATCTAAAGTTTAATCAATTCATCATGTATTCATACTTAGCATTTATATATTATAACTCAGAGTTGCTAGAAATATTGTTTGATATGAGTATTGGAATAATGTATAGAAAAAGGTATAGAATGAAAGGCGATGAGAGGTATGGTGTTATGGGGGCTTCATAAATATATTCCTAAAATGAGAATTATTTATCAATTTGCTCTTCCAATTACCTTTCTTTTTCTTGCCCTTCTCCACGTCTATTGAATAGTTTGTTTTTGAATGATTTTTTAAAAAATTATTTTTATGCTTTTTTTAAATATTTATGTCATTGTCTGCTTTTAAATGTTACTTGAAAAAAAATACTTGTTATAAATCAAATATTCCTATAAAAATATATTGTTCTTCAGATAGAAAATGGAACATGCTATTGAATAGATTTTTAAATTTGCACTATTAATTGCTTTATTTTATTTATATTTGAAAAAATGAAATAAACTTTAAAACCAAATTATTTAATCCTATAAAATGCATGATTGGAATAATATGACACAAAATGTAAACATTTTGTAATAATAGTTATTACTTATTGCAATTAAATACTTTCTTTAATTTTGTTGTTCATTTTTGAGTTGCTGATTTATTCATTCTTGAATATGTTTTTTTAATGTCACATACTTAAGAAATTAAAATTTACATTACTTAATCAGGCAAAAGTAATAATTATTTTAGACTAATTTTTTTCTCACTGAATACGTTGTTTGAAATTAGCATATATCTATGTATAAAAATATTTATTTTTATTGCATTCTTGGTTATATTTTAACTTTTAATCTTTTTTGTAGCTGTTATTTTTATATGTGACAATCCAACTGTTAGAGCTATAACATTTGTAAGATCTGACAGAGTGGTAAGATTTTCTGATAATTTTTTTCATTTTCTTAGATTTTAAAAATATAAACTCTTCTTTACATTTTCCTTACAATATACCCTGGAATTATTTTGTAAAACATGAAAAATGCTGTAAATTTAATAATAGTTAATCATTATTAATAGTTTTCTTGATTATAACATTAGGTTAAGTCTTATAATTTAAATCCTAATTAATTTTCTAATTTTCATTTTAAATTAGCCAATGCAATTTCATTCTAAATTTTTCACTTATTTTCTGTTCAAATTTTTACATTTTAATTATGTTTAACTTGCTGACTCTTGTTTTCCATGCCATGTATGAAGGGATAAAAAATTTTAACACTATGCGTCCTTTTGAAGGTACCTAAAATTTCTGTTCACAAGTTAACCTTTGTTTAAAAAAAATTGTCATAAAAAGATCACTAAAAAAGAACAATTTCTATCACTTTGCTCTTGTGTTTTGATGTAAACATCTTTCGTCTTTTGTTTCCTTCTATTAATTATGACTCTCATTGTGAAGTGAATCAAGTTTTATTCCAAAAGTTTCCCTTTTTCATCGGACATCTACAAAATTGTTTATTCTTGCACACACATTATGATAGGTAAAGTCCTTAGATTAAATCATCATCTTATATAACTTGGGGAGTAATGTATATTTATAATAAAGTGACTATTCTAAATTTATTGAGACTAATTGCATCACTTGTTTATATTTGCCATTTAAATTATAAATTTTACATGACTTAATAAAATATTTATCCTGAAGATGAAGAATGTATCCGCAGATTCCTCTTTCACCCCAAAAGTACATGTTCAGAATTATCATTCATGTTTTTTTAATGCAAAAAATTCACTTCGCTGTTTCTAAGTTTTAAAACATTACATTACATTGCAGATTCCTCTTTCACCCCAAAAGTACATGTTCAGAATTATCATTAATGTTTTTTTAATGCAAAAAATTCAATTCGTGGTTTCTTAGTTTAAAAAAATTACATGGTAATACAGAATGCATTTTTCAATATTAACCCTCTTTCAAGTCAGAAAATTCATAATTTTGATTGCAAATATCTCTACCTACTTTATAGAAAACTCCACAAAAGTTTCATAAAAATTTTTTTAATTGTGTAATGTGAATCTTTATAACTTTTTGAACAGCTCTCTTTAGTATTTGAATTATTAGATACATGTTACTTCCTGACTGTGCAAGTTCAGTTCAATATATTATATGTGTTTTGTATTATTATGTGGAATTATTTAAATTTAATTAAAATCACTATAACATTGTATTATATTACCATCTTATTCTGATGTATTCTATAAAATAGAACTAAAAACATTAAAATAATGCTTTATATTTTATGAAAACATATTTTAAAAAATTCAAGAATATCAAATGCTCTGATTTAAAAATATCTTTGCCATATATATTTCATTACTATCTCTTTTTGATAATTTTATTGCAAATTTATTCCTTTATATTTGATTTTTAAAATAAACTAATTTTTGCTTTGTATTCATTTTTATAGATTAATAGAACATGCTATTTATTTCATTAGTTACATTATGTTTTAAGTAGTGAGGATTTCTAAAAGCAGTTTTAAAAATTAAAATCTGCAATCAGTGTAGGTAATTTTTAGCGTACATTCAGATTCCACCCAAACAAATTTGCATGATTCTGATTTGGATAAATTAGAGTAAAGCAAATTTTATGTGTAATATGCATAAATATAATTACAATCAATTATATGGAAATACAATCATTACCTTTGCATTTTTTCCCTTCTAGTTTTGTTTACGCTCACTTCGCCGCCCGCCAACCTTTCCTGAGTTTGGCGACAGTTGACCGCTAACCAACACCTTCCATGACGACATTAGCGGATCTTTCCCGTAGTCATGGTGACTGTTAAATTCTCGTTATATTTCTAATAATAAGAAAAGATTTCAGAGGGGGACTTACCCCTAATGTGTTTTGTCGCTCGGGATTCGGTGATGTCCAGTAATAAAAGATGACTACCATAGTCAGAAGTTTTCAAATTGATTATTTTCAAACATATATCTACATTGACAATCAAACCTATATCTACATGGACAAAGGACACTACACCACTATTATTACAGATGAAAACAAAAACAGATTACGCGAATTCACATTCTTCTTGCTATCTTTTTTACAAAACTAGTTCTCTGTCCCTCTTTCGTTTTTTCCTCCCCGTCCGCGTTAGAGGGCGCTCGGGTCGTGCGCTGGCAAGTTGCCAACACACTCCCGCCATTTGTTTTCTGGATTGAAAACAAATTCTTTAGGAGAATCTGTATTAAAGGAAGCTGAAAATAGAGAAGCATTAGTAATTGCTTCACTAATTTCCAAGGGAAACAAACGTTGTACGGGTCTTATAAAGAAGCCATTTTCAGTCTTAATTCTTGCCAGCCTCACAACTTTGTTTCTTCCAGGCAAAAGTTCAACTATCTGTGCTAATGGCCAATAGATTCTGCGTTTATTGACATCTTCCATCAGAACAACGTCGCCGACAGACAGTTGATTGATCTTGTTGTCTTTTGCAGCTTGATAACGTAGTTGACCCAAATACTCAATTCGGAATCTCTTCCTAAGGTCATCTCTAACTCTTTGACGATATTTAGCTCTTTTCGATAGTTTTCTAGCATCGATGTTGTCGATATCTGGGACTCCTGAAGTAAGCAGTTCTTGTAGGAACATCATTGGCGTTAAGGGAGACGGATCTTTGTTGTCTTCTGAGACATAGGTGATTGGACGTGAATTGATGACTTGTTCACAATCGCACATCACGGTGTTCAGCTCTTCATAGTTCAAAGAGGTGCGACCTAGAACCTTCCTTAAAATTTCTTTGATCATGCGTACTAGTCTTTCCCACCATCCGCCCCACCAGGAGGCTGTTGGAGGATTAAACTTGAACCTTATCTTCTGTGTTGAAGCATCAGCATTTATTTTTTTCCAATCTACTTTTCCAAGAACGTTGTTGGTGCCAACAAAATTAGTCCCGTTGTCACAATAAATTACAAATGGTCTTCCCCGTCTTGCAATAAAGCGTCTGAGCGATTGCAGGAAAGCTTCTGTGGACAATGATGTTATGAGCTCCAAATGTATGGCTCTGTAGACTGCGCAAGTGTAGAGGACAATCCAGGCTTTAGTTTTATCAGCGAGATAGAGGGGACCAGCTAGATCGACTCCAACAACTTCAAATATCTTCGCCTCTCTCACTCGATCCTCAGGTGGTACACCTGGTTCAACTTCTATTCTGGATACTTGAAATCTTTTACATTTTATGCATTTTCTGATGACATTTCGTATGGTCTTTCTGGACTTCAGTATCCACAAATTTTCTCTGAGATGAGCCATTAACGTGCTAACTCCAGCGTGTTGGTTTTCAAGATGTTTCTCGATTATCATTCTTTGTACAACTGGATGGCTTGATGGTAAGATGACTGGATAAAGGAAGTTTTCTTCATCCTTTCGTCGTATAATATTGGTTTTTGATCTAAACAGACCGTCTTTGTCTTCAATAGGTCTTAATGCACGGATAGATGGATCTTGTAATCCTGTAAAAGTTTCTTCCTGGATAAGCTTAAACAGTCTTTTTTCTGCTCTCTCAAATTCTTCCACAGAAATTTCCACTGATAAGTTCTTTTCTACATTTCTAAAGTTGTAGAGCAATCGTAAAATCCATGCAATCATTCTCACAATTTTACGATAAGAAGAAAAATATCGGTAGTACCAATGGGGCTTTTCTTCTTTGTCTAAGAGGTTCAAAACTGTTTTCCTCTTTTCTTTGTTGAGAACTTCTTCCTCGGGTTGTTCATCTGAATGTGGCCACTCCTTTTCCGTTAAATAAAGCCACGGTGGACCCTCCCACCATCTGGATTCGAATAATTTCTGAAAACTGCATCCACGTGAGGGGAGGTCCGCTGGATTGCAGGAACCTGGAACATGTTTCCAATCGGCAATTCTGGTTAAAGTTCTAATTTCCTGCACTCTGTTGTGCCCAAATGTACCCCAAGCTTGATCTCTTCTTATCCACCCTAGAGCTGTTGATGAGTCACTCCAAAAGACAGTTCTGCAATTTTCTAATTTTAAATCTGATATAATTGTTTTAGCTAATCTAGCTTCAATTAGGCACGATAAAAGTTCTAGGCGAGGTATTGTTGTTTCTTTTATAGGTGCAACTCGACTTCTAGCATTCACTAACTGTACTTGAATACCTTCTTTATCTAAGGTTCTTAAAAATGCACAAGTAGCAAAAGCTTGTTTGCTAGCGTCGCAAAAAACGTGTCAACTTAATGTGTCTTTATTTTCGTAATCTATATTGAGCCAACGTGGAATTTCAATTCTCGGGAGTATATCTAATTGTTTGATCCAATGTCAAATTGTTTGTTCAAATTTGGAGGAAGTTCTTGATTCCACTTTAATTTTTGAATCCAAGTTTGTTGCAAAATTAGCTTAGGAATTAAAGTTATAGGAGCTGAGAATCCAATGGGGTCATAAATTTTCTGAGTAGCTGAAAGAATTTGCCGTTTTGTACAGGGTTCCTTTACTTTAACTGGTTCTAAAATTTTACAACTTAAAACGTCTTTTTGGGTATCCCAGTTTAACCCTAATACAGGAACAAAACGTAACTTAATTTCCGTACTATCGATCATTGGAACATTCATGTTTGATCGCCAGCATCTTAAATTGAAATGTGCAGAGGACAGAATTTCTTTGGCTTCTCTTATGAATTTTTCAGTTTCATCGATTTGATCTAAACTAATCAGAGAATTGTCTATATAGAACGAATCTTTTAAAAACTTTGCCGTTTCTCTTAAATGTTCGGGAACGTCATTTAGAAGATTATTCAAAGTTGCAGCTAGCAGAAAGGGACTGGATGTTAGTCCAAACACTACTCGGTTGTGTCGGTAAATCTTTAAATTCTTTTCCGAGTCGAACCATAAGAATCTTAAAAAATCACAATCTTTTTCTACGATTTTAATTTGACAAAAAGCTTTTTCTATATCTGACGATAGACCAACTTTATACTTTCGAAATCTATTCAAAATGCTTGGTACTATTTCTATTAAATTGGGACCTTTAGCCAGGCAATCATTAAGCGATGGAGAATCTTTAGTACGAAGGGAGGCGTTAAATACTGGTCTAATTTTTGTGGTTTCACTCGATTCTTTAATTACTGGTCTATGGGTTTAAAAATGTACCCCTTCTTTCTTTTCATCATTTATCACTTCGATTATTTTATTACTTTCCCAAATGTCAAATATTTCTTTGTAATCTTTCCTTTTATTCGAACTAACTAATTTAGCTTCTGCTTTGAATAAAGACTTTTCAACTATTAACCGGTTACTTGGCAAAACAGAACTATCAATAATCCAGGGCAAGCATACCTCATATCTTCCGGTATCATCGCGTTTCACAGTTTCTAGGAAATATTTTTGGGTTTCTTCTTCTAAAATACCTTTAGTTTTGTTTTCTTCACTAGAAATGCCTATTGTGTCAAGACGCCATAAATCTGCTAATTCTGAGTCGGAAATAAACAAAGATAAAGAGAGGCCTGAAAGCGTATTTTCTGAAATTTCAGTATCACTTTTACCCATTAATGTCCAACCTAGTTTAGTCTCAAAAGCGGCTACACCAATATCTGGAAAATGTTCTATTTTTCCCGTAAACAACTGAGAAATGTTATCTGCACTTAGAAGTATATGGACTTCATCAGACTTATCTTGAAATATACATTTATTTCCATTTTCTTGTATATCACTAATAATTATCCCTTTATTTCTTAAAAGGCCAATTAAATTTTCATCTTGAACCCTTGGGATAGAAGAGCAAATTTTCTTTTCATCTAGAACGTCAATCTCAAAACTAAATTTACCATCTAAACTGCTAAGATTTACTTTATATCGATTGTGGAGTTCAGATTTTTCTACTCCTCCAAACAATCCATGTTTTATCGTTTCCGAATTTGTCTTCCGTAATTTTAATCGTATCGCGGCATATTGTGAAATATAACTATTCTGACTTCCGCTGTCTATGATCACTCTCAAATTACCCTTTAAATCACCTCCTTTTGCTTCTACAATCAATGTTTGTAAAAATACTGGTGAACATTTAATTTGGTTTGAAAGTACCTTTTCGCTTTCTTGGTTTTTGTTTTGATCAATCACGTTCTTTATTTTATTACACATAATTGACTCGTGTCTTAAATGGCAGTGTCTGCAAGAAACTTTAGAAGTGCATTTATTTGCTAAATGGCGAGATTTAATCAAACACCGAAAACAAACCCCGTTCTTTTTCAATAAAGAAATTTTTTCTTCATTATTCAAAGCCAACGCGAAAGAGCAATCTTTAGAATCATGTAAATCAAATCCTTTTTCATTATTACAAAAATAACAGCAAAAAGGTTTATCGCTTACATCTGTGGAAATTAATTCCGAAGCTGAAAACCTGTTATGTTCTTTTTTATCATTAATCTTGTTCGTTTGTTGATATTTTCTTTCATTCGAATATCCACCCACGTTATGTCTACGGTTCAAATCATATCTTCGATACGCAGTTGGCACCTGCCTGTCTGAAGATGAATCACGGGAATTATTTTTTATTATTACTTCCGCTCTTTCCCGAGTATTTAATGTTTCGGAAAGGAAAGTTAGCAGTTTCTCAATGTCGGAATAAGCATTTTCGCTGGTTGGTTTATCAATTTGAATTAATATATCTTTCGGAAGAGCTTTTAAAATAGTAGTACACAGTACACTTGAAATATCTTTAATGGGCTGTCCTAAATTTTCTAAGCTTCTTAGTTCGATATTTATCTTGTCGTAAAATTTTCTAAAGGATACAACATCATTTGCATTTCTTAAAGGTTTAATACTTAACAAATTATTCATATGGGTGTTTATCAATAAATCAACATTTGCGTATCTTTTCTTTAACAATTCTACAGCAGTGTCATAATTAGTATCAGAAATAACTAAACCTTCAATAGAGCTAAGGGCTGAACCCGTTAAATGAGCTTTAAGGTAATGAAATTTTTCGACTTTATTCAAACTTTGATTATTATGGATAGCGGACTCAAAACTATTCCAAAAAGAAAGCCAGCTGTTTATATCACCGTAAAATTTATTGAGTGTCATTTTTGGCAATTTAACTTTTAAATAGTCATTAGGTTTTTCATCAACAGTTAGAGAAGGTGATGTATTCTCAATTGACATTACAGAATTCTTTAACTTTTGTGTTCCTTGATTAATTCTTTTAGTGGCGCGATATTTCGTGCGAACCACTTTTTGACGGTATTCTTCTGATTTTGAAAATTCTGCATCGAATTCGTCTACTGTAAAAAACGGTTCTAATGATGAATCAATTTTAGACAAGGCATCGAAATTACTTGTTAAAAATTCTATTAGTTCTTCTAACTCTTCGCATTCAATCTGTTCTAATTTTAAACTTTCTTCTACCTCGTTAATCTGCTTTGTAACGGTAGCTCTTAGAGCAGTCCGTTTCTTTTTTAATTTCGTCAAATCTTCTGTAGACATGTTTTATATCTCAGTATTCTTAATATAAATAAACAATCCTAAACAACAACCTATCGTTTACTCATATACTGAAATATTCTTTAGTTTCACAGTCAATGCAAATTCTAACTATAACTATGTTCAATAAAATATTTCAATTTCAATTAATCATCATATATTACTAAACGCCATCCCGGCAGGGATGCCAAATTGTTAAATTCTCGTTATATTTCTAATAATAAGAAAAGATTTCAGAGGGGGACTTACCCCTAATGTGTTTTGTCGCTCGGGATTCGGTGATGTCCAGTAATAAAAGATGACTACCATAGTCAGAAGTTTTCAGATTGATTATTTTCAAACATATATCTACATTGACAATCAAACCTATATCTACATGGACAAAGGACACTACACCACTATTATTACAGATGAAAACAAAAACAGATTACGCGGATTCACATTCTTCTTGCTATCTTTTTTCCAAACCAGTTCTCTGTCCCTCTTTCGTTTTTTCCTCCCCGTCCGCGTTAGAGGGCGCTCGGGTCGTGCGCTGGCAAGTTGCCAACAGTGACGGAAAGGGGAAACCCATCAGTTCAGACTACGCTAAATATCATAATGTAAATTTGTCAACGGGCATTTAGCAAAAATAATCTTTAGTAGTTGTATTTATCTTTTTTTTTTTGTTTTTTCTGTTATTTTCTGTTTTTCTTAAATGTTTATCAAATTGAATTTTTTAAAGTATTATATTATAGTTAGAGCAAACGATTTTTATTTTAATTAAAACATTATTAAAAGTTATAGGCGAACGATTTTATTTAATTAAAACATTATTAAAAGTTATAGGCAAACGATTTTTATTATTGTTTTAACATATTTAATTTGTACTTATTCCATCTACCTTCTATTAAGCAAGGTTGTGGTTAAATATTATTATATTTATATAATTTAATTTGTACTTTGCATTACCTCCTATTAAGCGAGGTTGCTATTTAAATATTATTATTCTTTAATAATTTAATTTGTATATTTGTTAATTTTTATAGTAAACTGTTTAAAAAACTACAGTCCACTACTCTATTTACTGAGCTACAGACAAGTTTCATAAGAGGATTATGAGAATGAGAAATATTTTTCAGCCTTTAATTAATTTTAATTACTATAAAAATTTTCTTAGCTCTTTATGATGAAAAGGCAATTGTCTGATTTCAATTATCCTTTTATCTTCTATCATAAATATTATGAGGAATTAAACATTTCACTCTTGCTCAGTCATCATTTCCATCTGCCTAAGATTTTCAACAACTTTAAAATACATTTTTTGTGTATACAAACCTGATGAGAACTGCTTAAGTTATTTTGGTCAAAAGTTAATATGTCAAAGCTTCATATAAATTTTTGGTTTAAGATTCAAAAAATCATTATTTATGAAATTTTTTTCTTCTGAAGTCTTAATCTGAAAAACATTACATTTTGCAAAATTCCAGTAAAAACAAATCTATTTAAAATCAATATAAAATTGTTTGGTAAAAATATATGCTTTTATCGGTTTATGTTCATTATTATGTTGCTACTATTAAACATCTTTGCATACAGTTTATCTTGATCAAATGTGAATCTTTCTTTCATTACTTAGTGAAAAATTAAGAATATTTTTTCATCTTGTAAGTGCATCATTTGGAGCAGTAGAGCAGCATTGTATAGCTTTATCGAATGCTGTTTTTATTGGGGTATCTAAAAAAGGGATTTCAGAAGTTGGAAATTAATGCAGGTGAGGTTTGAAATCTGAAAATTTACTTTTAAATGTATTATGTTTCACATGCATTTTTTTTTTTTTGCATTTTATTTAAAAGCCTTAAAGTGCATCTTTCTAAAAAATTTCATAAATCTAATTATATTGCATTGTTGATTGGAAGAACATCAAAGTTTTGTTGAGAAAGTATACTTCATAAATATTTCAATTCCGCTATTCTAACATTACCAATTGTTCAACAACATTTTGGCTTTGGCTGAAATGAAAATTCTCTAGCTTACCCAAAAAATTTTAACTGGCTCTTAGTCTTCAGACTTAATAAATTTATTATCAAGAAAAAAAAAAGTATTTGTATCGTTTTTAAACTGACTGAAGTTTGTAAATATTTGCAGAATGGAAAAAACTTTTAAATGTTAGATTGCTTTCTCTGTTTCTCATCTTCCAAACATCTTACAGAATCCATAAAATCATTGGATACTTCTGGGATTTCCCAGTGATTGTGAGGATTTAAAATTATAATTTTAAAAAAAAAGCTAATGACAATGTCAATGATGTACCACATCATGATTTTACATTGTCTGCTTAACTATATTTTCGTTTCAATTTAATCTATATTTATAAGTTATTATGTGTAAATGTTCTTGCTCTACAGTATATGACACTGTAAATACTCTGTGATTTAATGCAGTTATATCCAGTATAAGAGCCATATAAATATAGAAATTTTGTTGCTGAATCTTTTTGATTTTGATTTATAATCCTATCTTCTTATTGAGTGAGCTTTACACGTTATAAAATATCTGTGGTAGCCTGATGGCAGAATCTTAGCATCATAATCGAAGGATTGCAAATTCAATATTCATCGCTACGGGCCTGGTGGTATCAAATATACTTTGCAAAGCATTCTTTTGTTGATTTGGTATGCTAGCTTGGAGTCAGGGACCACCCAAAGTTAAGAATTCCACTTCATAGTAAACCTCACATTGTCAAGACATGGAATGTTGATCTAAGTAAATTAACATTAGTTTATAAAGCACTGTTAATTTTTAAAGTAAAAAATTCAAATACTAGCTTTCATCATTATGTCTTTCCAACAGATTGTCTAATGCTTGCATATATATTCAATTAAAACTGTCTTAAAGAAAGCTAAGGCTCTTATTAATGATTTATTTTTTATTAAAATTAAATTTTATTTTTTTTAACATTAAATCATCATTTTTACTTATTGAATTTTAACGTTATTAATAATTGCATGTAATTACTTGAATTTTTTGTCATTTGTTTAAGTACATTAAAATTACTCATATTCTGAAGGGAATGGGTAATATTATAAACTATTGTAATTACACTATCTATGATTACCACCTTTTGTGCATATGCAAGTTTTAAAAAAATTATTCTAGGGCATGTTCCAATTGCTGATTTTGGATTTATTATATCACCAGAAGCCAAAAAGAGGATTTGCAATTTAGTTGAATCAGAAGGAAAAGGAAGGTGCCAGATTGTTGTTATATGGAAGAAGCATTGTAATTCTATGTTTGGAAAAAGAAAACTTTATTGGTCCTACTATTCTTTCTGATATGAAGGTACTGAAAAGTTTTTGTTTGATTTTCATATTTATCAAAATTTTAAAAAGTGAAATATATTTTACTCATGTATGATTTCATGAAACTTGAGTAGATACACACAACATTTTTTTTAAATAAATAGAAATTATTTCTGTTTCATACATCTTATTGATATTTTGAGGGGATTTTAAATTTGTTATTAAATAAATATGCACTTAATGAAAAACAAATCAATAAGGATTTAAGGGCCACATTAGTGAATTTAGTTAATTTTTTGAATTAGGATACAAGATAACATATTAGGTTTCCTTATTTAATATTTTTAAAAATGCTGTTTAATGTAAAATTGATAATCAAATGCTACCAACAAAATCATTACAAGCTATATATTTCTTTTGTATCATGGGCATTATCAAAATGCTCTACTATTCTTATATGTTTCCAGATTATAAAGAGGTTGATAAAACACAGAATTAAAATTATTAATTAATAAAATAATCTTTTTGACATATTCTGAGTATGTTGTTAAAGGAATCAGTAAAAAAAAGATATCTATCTGTTGACTCATTCATTTCTGTAATTGAGAATAGGGAATTGGGAAGCATTCAAAATGGAAGATAAACCTTTTTAAACATTTTTTATTGAAAATTTGTTTTTAAAGATGTAGACAAATTAGTAGAATAACTTTCATAGTATATATGAAATTGCAAAAAAAATTACACCTTTAATTACAAGCGTAGGAATCAAAACTGCAGAGCTGATGCAAGTGAAATACATCATACCTAGATGACATGGAAATTCAGAATAATCATTACCACCAAGAAATAGAAATAAATAAAACTATGGAGGAGCAAACATTGTGATGGCTTTACTGACTTGAAAATGTTAGTCATAATCTATTTCCTATAGATTTATGTCTAGACCTTCCCGGTATTCTATAAAATTTATGTCATACTATCACTTTAGTTACTTATTTTGCTCATATAACTTTTAATTGTTGGTTATTTATTTTGTATTATAAAGTTACTTTATAAATATTTGTAATTTTTTCAGTTTACTGCAAATGTTAAAAAAGGGTTTTAAAATTATTATCCATACTTTTTGTAATTAATAAATATATTTTCATTAAAGAAAGGCAAAGAAATTAGTTATGGTTTTAATTCAAAAACTGCAATTTTAAATGCTGTTCTATGTTTTATTCCCTAGATTTATGCTTAGGCTAGTTTTAAAAGCTCCTAATTCGAATGTAAAACTAATTTCATTCACTTTAATGTTTTTTAACCTTATCTGAAAAATAAGGCTTTAATGAAATTTACTCACAAAAAAGGGCTATTTATTACTTGCAAATATGAACACCCTCTAATCTTTACATATCATCAAGATTTTTTCTGTATTTCCCCCAAGTTGAAAAATTATTCTTCCCTATAGATATACTAATATACATTCATTTACTGCTTGAGATTTTATTTAAATCGCTCTTATTTTGCTGTTCCTCCATTACTCTTTATTTAATAGTAGTTAGATAATTTACAATATTAGATACTATAAATATATTTAGTGATTTAAAATTAATTTATATGTATTTAGTTTTTAAAACTTTTAATTGGGAAAACATTTCTTTTTGGATAAAAATATTTGATTTAGCAAAAATAAATAAGTTTATGAGATAAGAAAACAAACCCTTCATGCCTTTTTGAGTTAAAAGTGTTTCATTTCTGTATTAAAAAAAATCATGTCTTCATTCTGCTTCTTCAACTGGTATTATTCAAAATCTAGTAAGCTAATGTGCATTTTACCAATGTATCATCCTTTGTGCTGAAGCTTAATGATGAAGATCTCTCTCCTAAAAGAACACAAATTTTTTTCAGTTTCCTCTGAACGTTCTTTAACTTACACCCTCTTATTGGAACAAAAGTCAGAATTTTATTTCATGTAATATATGTATTTCAAAGCTGCCTTGATCAGCATGTGCTTTAGTGCCTTCTTTTCATTAGCTATCCTTAAATTGTGGATTTCTTTCATTATACTTCATTGAGTATGATTTATTACACCAACACTAGTTACAAAATTCAAGTAACAAATTTGTTAACATAAAATACATAAAAGCTTGTTGTATAATTAGTGAGAGTTAGCTTTGTGGGAAGAAGTTTTATAGTATTATTATTTTAAACTGCATTTTACTTTGTTGCTAAAGTGTACATTAGAATCATCCATAATTTTATTTTATAATACTTTGCTCTATAAAGGATTTTAAATATTAATAATAATTGATTAGTTAATTATTAATAAAAAATATACATAAATTTTGAAACTGATAGTAATAAAAATATATATTTAGAATTGTAAATGATTTTCTTTTTACTTTCAAGTATAGAATGCTGAGGAGAAAAAAGTGGTACTATTTTATTAACACTCACTGCAAATACCATTGAGAATGCTATTCTTATTCGTATTGAAATGTAAACTTTGGCTGCAATGTTAGAACGTTTAAATGGATCTACAGCAATTAAATTTGTGGCAGAAATCCATGTTGGTCCAGTAAGAAAAGTTCAATATATTGTTATTGTTATAGTAAATGATAATTTTTGATGATTTCACATTCTTTTCTAACTTTTATTCTGTTTTTTAAAAACCAATGTGCTTATATTGATTAAATTTGTAGACAACTATTTCTCTTGATTTTACATTTTTTCCCCTTTAAAAGTAATGTGAGTTCAGGGAATTAATAATTTATATCATTTTTTCTTTCCTTATCTGAAAAAATGAATGTAAAAAACTATGTAATGGAGCAAATGCACAGAAATCTAATTTTTTATTAATGCTGCAAAACATTCATATAAGTCAAAAACAAAATCAAATTCTTTATATATGGTAAATGAATATATAGTGTAATAAAGGAAAAAGTTAATCAGTATTACTTGAGAGTATGGCATTAAAAAAAAGAAGTGTAGAGTGTAGTACCTATATACAAAATAATAATAATAATAATAATTGCTTATGTTTTAACTCCTTAATATCTTCATAGTAACTTAATTTGTTAGTGGTAATTGATTCCCTCTTATATTATCATGTGAGAACATGATGTTTTGGATAGGAGGTTTTGATATCTCCGAAATTTACGGGCAAAAAATATTTTTACCTGTTTTTACCAGTATTGCTTTATTATTATATATGCTTCTTTGACATCATAGTTATTTCAGCTCAAAATCAGTTGAGCTTCAGAAGTTTGTTTGCTAGCTAGAAAAATTAGAAATAAAAGCTTAAAAAGTTAATTATATAGAGAAGTGATTGTTTAAAACCAATGTAAATTGGCTGTTGACTTAAATTAAACTAAATAATGACTTAAAAATAATAATGTTTTCCCATGCTTAAAATGAAATCTTTGATTGTGAATTTCAAGTTTTATTTCTATTATTAGTTTTAATATAGTCATGACAATCAATTTTTACGAACTATATCTACTACAACAAAAGAAATTATTATTTTAAATTATATTTTCAAACTAAACTTATAGAATTCTGATTAATTGACTATGCATGTAAAGTGGGAAATTCATATAATTGTTAGGGTTACAGTTGTATTTTGCAATGCACCTGAGTCACTGATAATAGAACTAATGCTATCCAAGCTTGAACAGATAAGCAAAAAAAAAAAAAAAAAAGGCTAAACAAATAATATACTTGCAATTCCTTATGCTGTATCCTACCATGCGACTTAGAATTACATTGACATTTTCATTTGTGAAAGTCCTTGTTGTGTTCATTTGTTTCTGAGTTAATATTAAATATTACATTGCTGCAGTTTTATACCATTTTGTTAAATGTAACCAGAATCAAAGATATAGCATTTTCTTGCTGTCGATATACTTTTAAAAAATTTCAATCGAATGCCTAATTTTCTTTTTAATTATATAGAATTTATCTATCATCTATCTTTTATAATATCTGCCATCTTATAAACAGCAACTTCTTCCTGTTCATTCTCTTAAAAACACATTTTTCTATAAAATTTCATAAAAGACTTTTTGACAACTTGATTCCAGAGAAATAAGATTTAGTGGGAAATTGGTTTAGAACAATATTTATAAAAAATGAACAGTGACCATTGATGATGTATCTATGTTTTATAAATTTTCATGAAATAAAAAAAATGACAAGATAAGGCTAGCGATTGGGGCCTGGTGACTTTTTTAAGTGTTTATGAGAATCTATCAATTGATTGAATTTTAACATTAAAATATTGCATTATCTAAAATGGGGAAAATTTATTTTACCTGTCCTTATTAATTACTTATCTTATATATATTTTAAATGTATACATAGACAAACTGTTGATTTCCTGCAGGTTGCAGTAAACGTGCTAATATCAGTGCCTCTTTCTATGTTCTCATTTAATGGTGCCAGAGGATCTTAGGTGGTGCCAGTTTCTATGAAAAAGCTGTAAGTTTGAAAACGATTTTTTAATTTACAAATTTTATTCAAAATAATTCTTTTTTACTGCTGACAAAAATAGTTATCTGTCTGTAGTTATAAAAAAATTTATTTATTCAACTGTTGTTTTAACTGCAAGTTTTTGGAAATAGTTATGAATTTTGGTTTTAATATTGAGAATTTTCATAATTAAAATTATACTGCCCCCCATTGTAACCATTTGTTTTGAGTGGTTTTTTTTAAACCATTTACAGCATAATTTTCAATATTGCTAAGTGCGTGGATACTATTAGTTAGGTTCATCTTCATTACTCCATTTTTAAATTTTACTTTTAACCAAAAAATCTGAAGAATATGTTCACATAGCTAATAAGGTTTAATAATTAATTTTAATTATCTAAATTTAGATGAATGTTAATGAAAAGTATAAGATCCCACAATAAAATGAGTTTTGAAGCCATCCTTTATTAGAGAATTCTTAGTTATAATATAAAAAAGTACTAAAATGAATAATATCTTTCAATTAATTTTAAGTACAATTTGTAATGCTAGTCGAAATTAAAGGATCAATCAATTCACTACTTATATAAGATATCGTTAAATAATAGTGGTCAAATTAAATGTTTATGGCTATGTACATTTGTATGTGTAGTCCAGAAATAATTGATTTTGATAACTTGAACTGTGATCATACTATGGAATATCTATTGTATATCATCTTTATTAATTAGGATTCAACTATATGCATAAACAGAAATTATAGATTGTATTATAATAATTACATTTTTTAATGGATGCTGCCTCATTTTTTAAATACTCTACGGACATTGTATAATGAATTTGTATCAGTATTTTTCTTGTACTTAGTCCCATTTATCATGATAAAATAAAAATTGTTTCTGAATTATTCTTTACAGTTTTGCTTGCTACGCACCTATTATATTTAACAGAATTCAGTCTAAATTCAAAACAATTAAATATTATACTTATACTTTTCACTTAGAATAATGCTTTAAATGAAGTAAAAAAGTATATGTTATTTGAACCAATAAAAATGCTACTAAAAACATTATGAAATCTACATTTTTATTCTGCCATCTTGAACTAATTGGAATTTAAATGTTTCACTCCTCTGTATATAAAACTGTTCAAAAGTTATGAAGCTAAAAATAGTTTTGACTTGAATAAGGTCTACTGATTAATTAGCTAATCGTTTTCATAGAACAGGTTGAAATATTTTAATTTTATTTTTTGAAATAGTGGTGTTCAAAACTTCTTAATCTAGTTTGTTTTAAAAGCAGAAGAGATAAATGTTTAACACATTATTTAACACAAATATGTAAGTAATAAGTACCTGGTCCTGCCCAAGCATTTGGAACTTCTGAGAACGGATTGAGTAATAAACTGCCTAATATGAGATCGTAGGTTTCTCAGTAAAGTCATCATTGTGGGTACAGAGCTGGCCTTCTTTATAAAAGGGCATGGATGCAAGAAGCCAATTGAGGTCCTAATTTTTTTGTAGTAAAAAAAATAAATAACATATTATTAATGTATGATTTTATTTTTGCTAATGCATCAATTACATCAGAAAAATTACAATTTCTTGCAATTTCTTTTTCTATGCTTAATATAGTGAGTTCATTTAAGTGTTTTGAGTACATGCTTGGCAGAAAAGAATTCTTTATTAATTTAATTGGCTGAAAGAGTGCAGTAACTAGCAACAAAAAGAAAATTTTAACACAGTCAATGCATTTAAAAATAACTCATTATAATTATTATAGTTAAAAAAATTACTATTGTTCAAAATCAAATGCCATAGCCAAATTTCCTAAATTAGATTTTCATCTACATGTTTGGAATGTTTCTCTAATTCATGTTTTTCAAAAGTTTTTATATCAGTGATTAGTCTGAAATGAAATAATATTTGGTATACTTTTAAATCAATTTGTTCAACAGTATAAATTGCAATGCTTAGAAAAAAAAATGACTCCTTAATTCCAGAAATGGATTTTTTATAACTTCACCTTCTGTTCATTCAGTATACAATCTATATTTTTTTAATTCATTTGACAGGAAAATGTTCCAAAGTGCAAAATTTTGTTCTTAAATTTTTGATTTCAGTTTTAATTTTATTGACTAATTTGAATGCCAAGTCTAGAAGAATATTTTTTTTAATTTTAAATTATTGATAGTATTAATTTTGGACAATATTATTAGCTATACTATTAGAGATGCAATAAATAGTATTTCTTGTATTGCATACAGTAAACTTTTAGCTCTGGATACCGCTGTATTATCATTACTGACAACAAATTCTTCTAGAGCATTACAAATTTGTTCAAACTTTGAATACACTGCTCCAACCAAATCTATTTTGTCTTCTCAATGAGTGTCACATATTTAAGGATGTTTAAATGCTTTTTGCAGAAAATGCTATAAAAAATACATGCAGAAAATAAGCAATAAACCCCTCATTCGTGGGGTATATTATTACCACGAATAATAATTCCCATTTTCCCAGTCCATAGCAACCCCCCACTACTGGGGCCGCCAAGATGAATGCTATCTCTCCTATGGACCTGGAACAACAGAAAAGGGGAAAACAACTAAGCGATGGTTGCTCTTCGCTTAAGTGTATTGCTTCCATCCTTTTTAATTCAATTTCTTTCCTCTCATCTCTGGATAAATTGTGCAAAATAGATTTAAATTAGAGAGTAATTAACAGCATTTTTCTACTTTCTTTATTTGTTAATAATTTTATATAAAGCTATTAAGCTTAGATATACATGAACAATAAACATATAAAATGTTTGAAATATATATTATTTCATTTTAAGCTTTGGCATAAAAAATAATTTTATAGAATTATTATAAAACTGTTTAAGATATTTTTTTAATAGTATTTCTTTAAAATATTTGAACAGGTAATTTTTTTACATTATTTGAATGTAAAAACCATTGAATTTTAAGTGAAATTGCCAGAGCCATGTCAGCCCTCTGATTTTTTAAAAATTAGAGTTCCCCAAGAAGTACTATAAGGAGGTGTGCTTCTGGACTTTGACTCTCAATTTTTTTTTTTTTTTTCATTCTTCAACAATTTAAATTCTATTATTGATATTAATACTTTGTTTCCATGAATACAATTTCAAGATGAATTTATAATATCCAGTTTTCTTTCTTTCTTTTTTTGCTTTTATTTAACTTTGCATAATCATTTAAAAATATACTAATAAAAACAGATATAAATTTTTGACTGTGCTCTTCTTTTGTTCGTTGACATATACAGCATATGCCTGGAATTTTGCTTAATATCATTTTTTTAATGCAGATCACATATTTTCTGAGTGGTGGAAACTTTCATTATCTGTTAAAATAAATTTTAAAATTTTAACTATGTCTTCATCTGGATATGTCAACTTTCATTTATCAATATCAATCAAATATTCTTTAGCAACAGATTTTGTCATTTCAAAAATCAATTCTTTTTCCATTGATAATAACTTAATACAAATAAGGCTTTAGCTTATAAACGCATATCCAGAAAGATAAATATACAAAGGAATCAACTCTTCTTCATCAGTAAAATTGTATTAATATACACCTTTTATTTCAACATTCTGAAATTTGGAAATGTGCTTCTTTTTCTGAAAATTCATTAATTTTTTTTAATCTCAAATGAGAAGAGCTATATATTTTGGAATGGAGTTTCAACAAGGTATTAATTCTTAATTTTTTTCAATAAAATTTGTTTAACAGAAACACTAAAATTAGCTCCACATTGCTGTCTATGTTGACCAAATCTGCCTTACAGAGGATCGGTTTGATATTTTCCAGTTAAGAGGCAAAAAATTAGAGAAATAAATAAAAACCAAAAATTGGTTTTCTATGAAGTCAAAGAAATATTTTTGCTTTTAATATACACAAATTGAATTATATAAATTGTTAAACTATTCGTGTTTACACTCTAAAATGAATAAAGACTGTCTAATGTTATGAGACAAAAAAATGTTTTAAGCTTAATATGTACTTCACATCAAAACTTATAATTCGAAGGGGGAAAAAACACTGCTATTAAAGAAAAATAATTAAGCTTAATTACTTGCATTATAATCAAGTGTTATATGGTACTTCTTTTTAGTAATCCAGAGGCTATGTCATAGAATTTCAACGCAAAAAAAACCCTCAAAAATCGTCACAATTAAGAACGATCGTGCCCTAGGGACAATGGACATCAACTGACCAAAGTTGAATGCAGTCCATCGATTAGTTCAAACCCGTAATAGTGAAGATTGGTTTAGTTCCAGGTCCGTAAAACTCCTATTGCTATCTTCTTTCCTGGAGGCCCCGCTACTACCCTAGATGGTCAGCCCTGTGTGGGTAGACTTACTTCTCCAAGAATTCCTCCCAGGTAGAGCAATAACCTTCAGCCTCCAACAGTTGAATATTCCTTAGACCAGAATCACTGATCTTAAGTGATTCTGGTCTAAGGAATATTCAACTGTTGGATAAAAGCAATTAAATACAGTTCACTGTTGATAGGTTAATGAATTGTGATATCCAACATTCACACTAAAAAATGCTAGATCTTTATATTCATTTCCAAACATTATTTAGAATTAAGTAATACAGATTGCTTATCAATTTTTCTGGATGCCAATATCTACACCCAGCGGAAGACGATAACTCAGTTATGGAGATAACAAGATGCTACTGATGCTAAAACAGCTACAAACATACCACTCATGAATTGCCAATGGAAATATCTATCTTCCAAAAATGAATTTGTTATTGTAACTATCAAAAATTTTAACATCTTATTTCTAAAATATTTTTTAAATAAAATTTTACATTTAATATGGAGTTAGAATTTAAATGTTTATTGCTGTAATAATGTTTTTCTAGTGAAGTCATTCATAAGCATCATATTTGATCAGCAAATATAAGTTTCCAAACATTATAGTGTTAGTATCTCTCAAAATGAATAAAGAGTAAAATTGTAAATCTTATTCAACAAATAAGCAATTGAATTGAAAAATGCATTTTTTTTTCATGCGATTAGAAACTATATATTATTAAGAACATTATTCAATGGAAACAGAAATATTTTACTGATAGAAAACATGCCATGATTTACCAAATATTTTATATGCTTTATTTCTTCAAATGGTTTTTTAAAGATTTTAAACCCTTGCCTATGTATGATGAATCAGAAAGAAATTCTCTCGAATTAACCAGATTTTTGAAAGATGGTCAAATCTTTATATGACTGCATCATGTTTTTCCATTCTTTACAATCAATATAGAAGTAATTAATTCAAATTACTTCTGTATCTTTTTTAAAAAATCTGGAATCTTAAATTTTTGAGGCATTAAATAATTTTTTTAAAGTCATTTGAACCTATAGACTGAAACAATATAGCATGATAATAATTTAAACTTTATATATATATATATAGAGAGAGAGAGAGGAGACTTTGTTTGAGTATTCAGTTACTGGAGGCAGAAGGGGATTTAATCATTTTGCTCCTTTGGATAGTGCACTATAGTGTATTAGTTCCCTGTTATAAAAGCTTCTAACATAGTTTCTTATCTCAGCATATTTTAAATTTAATCAACATACTAAATGTTTGTTTTAGTAACTTCATAGAAATTCATATTTTTTTTACCAAAAATTTAACTAGATAAATAAGATTCTTGAAAAATTGACCATAATTATTGATTTGCTTGTTTATAAATTATTAAAAAATGTATATTTTATGCTAATTCTAAGGAAATAATAATAATAAATATAAAATAAAGAATTATTATTTTATAGGATCTTTGTTAAGATAAATTTAACACAGCCATTTAAATGATTAACTAGCATTTTAGTATATTATAAATTAACCACCTTTGGCAACCAACAGGTTTGTCAGGATTAATAATTTTTTTAAATTATATCCTTTGGATTTGTAATTTCTGTAAATTTACTAATTCCACAACAAAGCTAATAGATGAAGCTGCAATAAAACTGTAATATTATTCGAAGATTTTTGAAGATTGAATAATATGAGTGTTACTAAAATTAAAGAAGCTTTTAAGAATTAGGAAAGAAAATTATCCTAATTTTTATATGTTTATCAGAATAATAAATTTTTATTGACTTTAAATATGAGATTTGAAAAGTGAAAATATTTTTTGCGTGTTTCCACATAAAAAGATTGTTTAGGGCACAAAAATTAGAAAATCCTACAAGTTAGAAGGAATACATGACTATTTGGAATATTTTAGAATAGAGTATAAAGCACATATTCACTTCTCTGGTGTAACCAGTTCTGGCACTGATTACATCAGCAATACTATTTTATTTGGAAAACTGTATGGAGATTCAGAGATTCTATATCTGCACTCTGCATACAAATCAGTGCTTTTCAAACTTGAGTTGCCTCAAATGGATTCAAGTTCAAATAAATTTTCATAAAGAAATTGTGTAATTAGGGAAAAGAAAATTATGTAGATGGGTGTAAATACCTGAAAGAAATATACAATTAGAAATGAATACTGACTAATGTTACTTATCTCTTAAATATATTAAATGATTTTTCTGATTATTAATATTTTATTAAAATTTGTATAACATTTATTAGAACTCAGACTTAATTATCAAAATTATATTCAACAAGAATTTTACATTATATTTAATGACGACATAGGCAATTTACTTTTTACGTGATATTTTTATTTAGAGACCATTTAGCTTTAAAATTGTCTCAAGTGAATGACCTGAAAGACAGTTGTGAGGATGTATGTTAAAAATGGCTCAAAAACTCATATATAGTTAATACTACATTCATGACTTTAAAAGAAAAGTGAAAATAAAAATAGCTTTGTTGTTTGGAAATATTGATATATATTGCAAAAAGTGTTAACAAAAGTTAAATTTTAGTATGGGATATAATTGTACAGAAGGCATTATCATAGTCATGAGGGATAAAGCAATAGAAAACCTTTGTGTTAGATAATTCACTTCATAACACTACAATCCATTTGCAATTTTGTTTTGAAAAATATTTCTTATTACATATAATTATGCAATCATTCCATTTAATAACAAGATCAAATATAATAATTAGATATTTATTTCTATTATAACTTTTGGCATTTTAAAGTAGTCTCTATATTATTTTCCGAATGCTTATTTCTACTACTGTATTAATTTTATACTCAAATCAAAGAAATTTAAAATAACATTTCTTTTCTCTAAATTTACTTTTTGTTTAATTCAGAAAGTAAATACAAATTCTGAACAAAATTTAAAATATATAAAGAGCTATATATGATACTATTCCAATAATTTAAATAATACGGGTTACTGATTTAAATATGTAGAGTATTTTCCGAATTATAAAATTAAATATATTATTTTTAAGAGACTGTTTATCATGCTTATATTTTAATTTCATAGGAAATTAATTTCTTTTATTTAATTACTATTATTCCAACTTTTTGCAGAATATTTTTTAAACTTTGATAAAGAATTAATTTTTATACCTATTCACAATACAATAACTAACTGATATAATGTAAATTTTTTCAGATCAAAATCATTACCAAAATTCAATTTTTTCCAAAGATAAAAGCATTAAACAATTTCATTTGATTTTGTTAATAATAGTGAAAGTAAGTGCCAAGCACTCAAAATAGTATATGATTTCAATTTAAAAGTGTTTGTGTAACAAAATATATTATTTTCTCAAAAATAATATATAGCATGAAAGGCTAAATGAAAGTTCAAATCTTTTCATAAGTTCTTATATACTTTCAAATATGAAAATCTAAAACTGTGAATTTGTGGCTGAAATTTAATAGTAGGCCTGATTAATTGGACTTTTTCTGAATTTGTTAAAATTTCTAGCAGGTTTCTTTTAATTTTTTTTAACATGGTAAAATTTAATATCAAATGTGTAATAACCAAGTAGAGGCTAATTTATTATAAAACAGCAATAAAAATGTCCAAAAGTCAGCAAAGTAGACTACATTTACCAGAAACATGTCTGCATCTGAAGATGTTTTACATATTGCCAAAAGTAGATAAACATGATCTGTTTCAAATTATCTCATTCCATTTGCAAAGACAAATTTTTCTCAAACTGATTTAAATGAGAAATTAACCTTTATTGTTAGTATTTTAGGAGCTAATTTATAAAATGTGCAACATTTTATTTGATTATGTCCTAAATAATTTTAATGAATGTTAGTAGGAAAAGGTTTTGAAAAAAATAAAAATCCAAATATAGAATCACTTTATCAGTAAGTATTTATACAATTCAAAACTTAAAAGAATAACTGGTATTTAATTATTTTGGCAGCTGTGCTAGATTTTATACCCTTATACAAAGAAAGTAAATAAAATAAATGTGAGCTTACTCTCACATTTATATTCACTTACTTAAATTCAGAAATAGCATTTATATTCTAAACATTCACTCATTTAAATTCAGAATTAAAATTTAAATCATTGCTGTGGAAAAGATCTATCTAAATCATCATTTTACATTCTATATAAATTACATGTAACTTTACATTCTATATAAAATAATCAGGGGGGGGTTTTTTGAAAATTTTCTGAGGATAAAATATAAGATATAAATCATAATTCTTATTACTTTCTAGTCATTCTGTAAGAAGCAACTGCAATAAGAAGTGAATACTGAAAATAACAAATATCATGGAAAAAGTCCATGGTCTTGAATAATTTTTCAGAAGGAAATAATGATTTAAGAGAACTTCTGACTGATAATTAATCACTTGAATTCCCAGAAAATCATCAACAATTAAATAAACTTTCTTGGATCATTTTGTGTCAATTAAAACAAATGAAACTTTTAACTTGAATAAGATGATAGATGATGATTTACGTATTAAATAAACTTTATATTTTTTTTATACAAGTGAGCATACATGAAATTCAATTTGTACAAGAGAAATTTTAAACATATATACAAATAAATATTTTTAAGTGTAAAAAAAATCTACATATATTAGAAATTTCAAATTTTCATAAGAAAATATGGTATATAGTATTTTAAATTATTTATATAAACTAGTAAAATATAGAAATATAATTGTGTAACTTTCACAGTTTATTATTATTTTTTTAACAATAGATTATTTGTATTTTACGACTAAAATGGGAAGGCTTCATCTACATTGGATGGTCAAGATGTTATCAATTTATTTACCTTTAATATTACCATATAACTATTTCTTATTTTCACTCAGCTCTCTCTGATAAACTGTGTATGATCATAGTCATGGCATGCAATATGTACAGTAACGTATTCTCTATTAGCTATTGATGTAAGCAATTGTTATGAAATGTTTCACTATTCACTCAAATTTAAGAAATACCTAAATTATTTTTAAACAGTAATATTTTTTGAGGTTAGAATGACTTTGAGGGAAAATATCAATGCTTTTGGCTATTTTGCTCAAAAAAATGAGTTAACATACAGACATATATATATATATATGTAATGAATTTAATTTTTCTACATTTTTAAAATTAGCTTTTTTTTTATAACACAAATTCCAAAATAAAAGCACTGATTAACTTCAGATATTGTTTTTTGTTTGTGGAATCAAGGTTTTATTTCTAATTACTAATTAATTAACTATGACTAATGATGATAAGCCATACTAAATTAAAAGCCAATATTACATTTAAAAAATACTGAGTCAAGCTCTCTTTTGAATAAAGGGGTCTCGATTCATTAAAAAGCAAGAAGGCATATCTACAGTCTCTTTCTTTACTTTCTCATGTATTAAGTATCAATTAGATGAAAAGGTGCTGTAATCATGCACTTGACTTGAATAATGAGGGATATAGTGATAAAGGCTGTTATCAAAAAAGAGCACAAAATATATAGTCAAAGAATACCAAAGTTATTGAGGGCTCGAATAAAGATGCTTAGGTGATGTTTTCTTGCAAGAGCTTGATACAGAAAAAAAGGGAAAAGAAATTTTTGGCTGTTCGATTGCAAAATATAAACAACTCGAAGCGTAAAAAACTGAACAACTTTACTTTAACAGAAAGGATCATACACTGAAAAACATTATTACATTTTCTTCCAAAAAAATTGATATATATGTACATCCTGTCGCATTACTCACTCAACATCCGACATGACTCATGCTTAATAGCACGTGCGTAGTAAAAATAAAATAACGAACATTTCAATACATTGTTTTTAACAGCAACCGTGAAAGAAATATAGGTGTGAACATACACATCTGTGATTTCATTAGTTTATGTATATTTCCAAAATTTTCAGCAGTATTTTACATTATTGCAAAAAATTTCAATCATTTTCATTGTTTCATTAAAAATTTACACAAGCTGTCTTCTTCTATCCTCCCCTACCATGTTTAAAGAGGATTATAATATTCATTTAGTATTTGTATAGCTTACTTCAGATAAAAGAAAGTGAAATTAGTGTATATCATAAGATAAATCACACTGACATTTAAGTTTTTATTGGTATGATAGCATGAAAAATGACACCATTTTAATGATTCATGTACTGAAATAATAGAACAAGAGAAAGGCTATTGTAAAACAATGCTTCAATATCTATAACAAGTTGGTAAATACTTTATAGTGGCAAACATAAGTACAGAAATATGTACAAGTATTTAATGAAATTAAATACAAATAAAAAATATAACTAACTTCACATTGAGCCAGCTGCCCAGAGATGGGCAGTAAAAAATTATTCTGCTTGAATAGTTTTTGTGTTGATTACCATTCATGAAATTATATATTAATTTTTCTGAATATCTATGAATAAATTTTTTTTCATTTATATACCATCATTTCTTTATGTTCTTACTAATCACAAATCACATACACAATTCAATCATACAATTAACAATTGTAAATAAAATTAATAAAAAATGATATGTTTCACAATCCAAATATGTTTTTAAATTAAGACACAGCAGAATTATATCCATAGAGCTGATATTATTACTTCAACTCTATAATTATATCCCATTTAACTTATTAATATTCTAATTCAGTATTACAGAAAGAAACTAATGTGCATTCGTATAATATTGTTCCATGCTTGGGTAAAAAAAATCTAAATCAAAACTCAATCTAATCAATCAATCTAAATCAAAACTCAATAGAATATAATTAAGTTATATAATACAATGTAATTTCTAATTATTCATTTGAAATCATTCAGTTTTATTTTTTAAAAATTATTATTGGGCAAAATAAATACTAAACATTTTGAAATTATGATAATTAAATTAAAATATGAGAAACAATTATTAATACATAAAAAACTTATCTTGGATTTGCAAAATCATTTGGAATTTTTGCCCAGATTTCTAGCCATTTTAATTTATCAATAATGAAAGTGAATTTTCTACATATTATCAATAATTGTTTTAAATAAAAAGCTATTTTTCAATATTTCTTATTAATTTTTGTTTGTTTTTCTTGCAATTGTAAATATAAGAAGATTATAAAAGATATTGAATGCACCCAATTCAGGTGTATTATTATTATTATTCCAATTCAATTATTTTTCTCTTTAACCCTTCATTATCTAATTCGATAAGTTTTGTCAAGTGGGAAAATGGCGTTTTATTAACGAATACCATGAATAAAAGAAAAAAGTTTATAAGAAATGGATATGGGGACTATTTGAAAAACATGAGAAAGATTTTGTATTAAAATTCTGATTGACTTACCAATACAATTATTAATTCTTCTTTACTAACTTGCAAATAACCTTTTTTCTACCATATCTAGCTTAAGATTTGAAGTACTTTTGAAATTGAGTGTAGACTACAATTCATGGCAACTTAAACTGGCTTCAAACACGGAATAAAGTTCTATCATACATGCCGTTTCATCAAGAACACCTTTCAGAACAATAAAAATGAATACTATTTAGTAAGTTAGTATCTTTCGCTTTTAAGTTATATGTATTCCAATTTGAGATGGATTTTGTGATCAATTTAGTAAATATTTACACTCTGCTGATTGATGACGCATATTATTTGTTGGTAATCAAAGTGGGATTGTAAAAATTTTATTTTTCTGTAATATTATCTGCAATCTTCTTCATTCATGAAATTTATATTATTTTTACATAACTTTGGAACTTCTTTTATCTGCAGTTTTATTACTTTCTAAACTCAGTGAACATACATGCCTAACAATAAATTTTGAACACAATTTTTCTATTCAAAATTCTAAAAAAAAAAAAAGAAGAAGAAATGAATCGATGTTACGCTTTAAACACCATTACACTAACTAATTGAAAATATAAGATTGATAAATTCATCAATGTCATAAGCTTTGATAATATATTTAAATTGGAAGAGTTCATTTATTTCCGAATTGAAATATTACATCTTTCCGAACAATCAATCAATTACCTAGCCGCCACTGTCACATCGTTCTTTGTCATTACTTTACAAAAATTCGAAATAATATAATTCATTTTAAATAAAAATATTGTAATCGAAATTTTACATTGTTATATAACTCAAATAATTACTGGAGTAAATAAATATTAAACATGATGAAAGACTGGTGAGGTTAGGTCGTAGTGTAGGAGCTCCCTCCGAAAACTGCTGCCTGGCTGCGTATAGGTCACCATTTCATTTTTTCTGGCTGGTTTGCTTCTTGCTTTTCTTGTTCGTTCTTCAAGTCTTTTTTCAAGTTTTACAGGTAAGGTTGAGAATTTTTTCTTCTTCCTTGTTGCTCAATTTGTGAGTTTTGCACTTGGAAACTGTCGCACTCTTCATTTCGTGTTCATGACATGCTAGAAGAAGACTCGCATTCAGAATTCCGAAATCCAATGGCTCCCATGGTACCGGACAGACTCTATTTCAGCGAAAAAACAAAGGAGGAACTTATATATTCACTTAGTCATTATAAGTACAAAGAAATAAATATTACCGTATCAAATAAAACGGAAAAAGACCGTATGCCAAAATTTAATCCAGCTGAACTACATGCATACATTAAATCGAAAATCCCTGAACATAATAGTATAACAAACATGCGTTATACACGTCAAGGTAAAATCATGTTTACCACGACGGATACTACTTGTGCATCTAAATTGCTTTCGCTAAACAAAATCTTAAACACTCCAATTACTACGGATATTATTTGGGAGAATTTCACATCGCGATTCTTGATTTCGGACATCCCAACATCTACATCGCTTGAAGAGTTAGCAAATGAACTTAATGAAAATAATGATTTAAAAATCACGCATATGCGGCGTTTTATTAAAGCCAATTCTTCTAATGACATATCACCAGTCCTTGTGACAATATTAGGAACAGAGCTTCCAGAATATGTCCGCTTATGGTTCATACGGCCGAAAGTAAGACCATTTATTGATCGTCCGAGGCAATGCTTAAAATGTTTTTCTTTTTTTCATTCTACTCGTACATGTCAGAAAGCGCAAATATGTCCTCAATGTGGAATATCACACGTTGGTCCTTGCCAAACTCCTGCCAAGTGCATTAACTGTGAAGGTCCTCATCCAGCTCAATCTCAATCGTGTCCACATTATATTAAGGAGCAAAAAGTTTTGGAACATAAATCCCGAAACCATATGACATCAGGAGAAGCACGACGCACTCTCAGCAGATCGACTAATGAAGAATACACAACAGTGGTCAAATCAAATATGTGCAATTCCAACTTGGAAACATCGCTTACGCAAAAAATGGAGCAGATGGTACAAACAATGCTGGAGAAAATGGAACAGCAGACGGTTGCCCTAGTTAAAATGCTCGAAACATCTTTTGAAGCTCTTCTCCAGCACATATTTAACCTAATCTCGCAGAAGGACACTGTTACATTCTCGCCTAACAGAAAGAGACCTGCTGCTCAAAATAAAGGTACTAAAAACTCTTCGAGGCAAGCTGATCCAGGAGGGTCATGATTTTGTTTTGCCTTTGTTGTCGTTGTTTTTTGTTTGTTTGTTGGCTTTGATTCTTTCCTTGCAAGTTGTCTTGGTGTGTTTGTCCTTTTTGTTTAATTTTGGGGACTGATTTCTTCCCCCTTATTTTTCTCTCTTATGAGTTTTCTTCAGTGGAACTGTAGAGGTTTAAAAAATAAAAGGATTTGGTTAAAAATTCCCCCTTTCTCTACAGCATCTTTCTGGATTTTTCAGGAAACTTTTTTCAAAGAAGATGATTTTATATACCACAAGGGTATGCAATTTTTTTCCTTTCGTCGTTCAAATCGTCCAGGTGGAGGTTTGTTAACAGGTATTCCAAACAGCGCCTCTGGTAGGATTATTCCCTCCCCTTCTTTTGTTAATAATAATGTCGAAATACTTGTTGTTGAAGTAGTCTTTAGAAACATCAAATTTGTCATTGTCAACATATATGCACCACAGGGGTTTGACATTGGTCCCGCCAAATCGTTTTTTGACTCTTTGGAGCCACCAGCACTTATATTTGGGGATTTTAATCTGCATCACTCCATGTGGGGTTCAAACTTTTCCAATGCTTTAAGCAATACGTTCGTTGATTGGCTTCATAATTCAAATTTTGTTCTCCTTAACACGGATTCCCCCACATATACAGCGTATACGAGAAATACTTCCATCCTAGATCTAACAATGTGTTCAAGCTCAATATATCATCAAATTTCGTGTCAAGTTATAGATTCGACATTCGAAAGTGATCACAATCCAATTGTAACAACATGGACAAATCTAAAACAGAGTGCCCGCACCATAAAATCTATTAACTGGAAAAGGATTATGGAAAATACTGGTCAAATCCTTTTTTCTCAAGACAATACCATGTCTAAAATTATGTCTAGGGTTTCTGAGGAAATCAAAACTAACACCAAATACACCACTTTAAAGAATAATTCTTATCCTCCTTGGTGGAACATCGCGTGTCACAATTTTCATATCTTAAAAAAAAAAAATTCAAAACGAAAGCTCAAAGACAAATTTCAGTTTCAGATTGGATAAAATACAAAAAATATACATCTAAACTCCGAAGGAGTATGAAAAGCGCTAGTCGCAATTATTGGGATTCCATTTGTAGTATCTCTCGCAACCCTCGTATGTTTTATACCATGATTCGAAAAATCAGTAGCCACTCACAACAGGAGATCAATATCTCCAATATAATTTTCCAAAATAACCGATATATTTCGAATCCTGTCCAGCAGGGTAAACTGTTTCTTAACTATTTTTCAAATAGCACGTACCATGAACCTATTCCATTAGATCTAAACGAAGAATCCCACTCTTTTCTCAATAACCCAATCTGTATTCAAGAAGTCGAGAGAGCAATCAGCAAAACAAAAAACAGTTCTCCCGGTGCGGATGGTATTCCTGCAAAATGGTTCAAAAATCTAACTAAGGCTCAAGTTGGTAAACTCACAGAATACTTTCAAGATATTTTTTCCACAGCTAAAATCCCCCAAGATTGGAGGCTCTCGCTTATTGTTCCAATCCCCAAACCTGGAAAGGACAAATCAAGATTAGAATCATACAGACCAATTGCTCTAACCTCAGTCTGTGCAAAAATATTTGAAAGAATTTTAACATATCGTTTAACACACTTTCTTCTAGTCTTTAAAAAAATACCCCCAGATATTTTTGGATTCTTACCACTTCGAGACAATCAATTGGCAATCTATAATATACACCGTGATATTATGGAATCCCATTCAAAAGAAACTTTTTTGTTGGAATTAATTTAGATATTAAGAGTGCATACGATTCGGTTTATATCGATGGTCTTATTTTAAAGTGTCTTCAAATTGGCATTTCCGGTGACATTGCAAAATTCATTCATCACTTCCTGCAGGATCGAAAAATTCAAATTCGTTGGAGAAATCAACTCTCAGGCTCGAAACCCATTCAGAAAGGGCTAGCACAGGGTAGTGTGTTATCTCCGATTCTTTTTGCTATTTTTATGTTTGATTTTCATGAAACTTTAGACGAAGGTGTTAAATGCTCGATTTTCGCTGATGATATTTTTATCTACTGCTCAAATACTTCGCTCGACAACATCATTAGGAAACTACAAAATACGATGGATAATGTGAAAAAGTGGTGTGATTATTGGAAACTCTCTATATCCCCAGAAAAATGTGCAATCGCTGATATCTCAAGAAAAAAAATGTCTACACTTCCTGATATCTCATATGCCGGTTTTAACCTCCCATGGAAACCACATCTAAAATACTTGGGTTTCTTTTTCTCCAAAACAAAGCAAAACAATATAAATATCCGAAATCTCAGAACAAAGGCGCATCGAAAAATCAACGCATTGAAGTCAATTGCTTTCAAAAATCATGGTCCAAGAACAAAACAACTAGTTGAAATTGCCGACAACAGTATCAGCAGTTTATTTTTCTACTTCTGTCCTGTTTTCAACAAACTGGCCCAATCACATTTCAAAATTTTAGACACAATTCAAACAATGTCTCTTAGAGTTGCTCTGGGATTGCCAATCTGGACACCAAACATAGTTTTGTTAAAGATATCGGGTCAAGAAATTCTTTCGGATAAAATCAAAAGACTTTCTCATCAATTTTTCTTGAAGCATTTAGCTTATGGATGCCACTCCACCCTATCGCTTTCTCAAGAGAATCGGTTAATTCATCTAACGGAAGCAGACTCTTACTCGCTTGAAGAAATGCTTTCCAATTTTAGCATCAAACCGGGGCTTATCATTCGAATTCCGCATGACCTTGGTTTCCTGGTGATGGACATCTGTGACATACATCTTCATACTTTTGATTTTCAAAACAAAAATCTACCCAGCAACTTAATAAGATCGCTATTTGAAGATACATTAAACACCAACTTCAAAGACTCCTTTATTATAGCTACGGATGCTTCAAAATCGCGGTCTTTTACCTCCATCGCTGGCATAACAAACAGAGAGTCATTCTTGTACCAAACCCATCACATTAATTCAATTTTTACGGCGGAAGCTCTGGCCATCTGTCAGGCTCTAGATGAACTTGTTGGCACTGAAAATAACATTCTCGTCTTAACAGATAGTCTTTCTGTTCTTCAGGGTCTTAAAAACATATCGATCAGATCACCAAGAATAATTCTTCAGCTTGCACATAAGATTTATATGCGGAAAAAATTTGACCAAAAAATCGTCTTAGTATGGACCCCAGGTCATTCCGGAATTACGTGGAACGAAAGAGTTGACTTGATAACCAAAAATGTCACTGAATCAGATCCTAATATTGAATGGGTTGCAATGGAAGATATTACCACCCAAATGAAAAAGAATTCTCTGTTGGGACCCAATCTAAAATTCCAAAACAGCAAATATCAAGAAGAACTTGGGGACATTCCCAACATCCAAACGCTTATACCGTGGCTTAAAAACAGGAGAGAAGACATAGTTATTACTCGCATTTTAACGCGAACAATCATAACACCAGCTCTTCTAAATAGATTTGGTCTTCATGAAAATCCGCTCTGCACCACTTGTAATCAAGAGAACTCCCTGGAACATATCTTTCTCCAGTGTAATAAATACAATCATCACAGACATGTTCTAAGCCAAAAGCTTTCTCTGAATCATCAAATTTTCTCATCTTTTAAAATCTTCCTTGCTTCAATTTCCTCTTCAAAGACTAATTTACGTTTTTTCATTCAAATGCTTAAATGTTTTGATATTTACTAAATTCAGGCGGTGTCATTTTTTAAGTTCCCATTTCTCAATTTTTTTTCTCTCATTTTCCCTTTCTGTTCAAACATCTCGATTTTTGGTCGTTTGCTACTATTTGTAACGCACAGTCTTGGCAGCAGTTCTGGAGGAAAATCCTCTGGTCAAAGAAGAAAAAAGAAAAAAAAATTGAAACACTTGCATCCTTTTCCCTTCTTGTCTTAAATTATATTCATCATCAACTTAACGCCAGTCACAGAAATCTCTTGAGTTAAATCCTTGTGTTCAAACCTTTTCAGTGTTTTTCTCTGAAATTTATTGGTTCTTCAAAACTTTGGATACTAGGGGACAAAGGCCATAGCAGCTATAAGTCCCAAGAATTAAAACCAATCAATCAATCAATCAATCATGATGAAACTTCATTTTATGGCATTGCAAGATTCAATAGGGGATACTGTGCCTTTAGAATGGCTATTAATATTCAAAGAAAAGATCTATCAGCCAGTTTAACCTATTCACAATAAAAGTGAATTATCTACGCACTTGATATTTTATCAGCAAATTTCATTAACTTTTATTTATTCAATTTAATATTCACTAATTTAATTATTCATTTATTAATATCATTTATTTCCTTCTAATGTTTTTCTTTATTCTTACAAACAAATCGCTTCGATTATGTATAAAGATGTCATTAAGAACGGAGATATTAGGTGTTCCTGTTTAAACTGCTACATTCCTCCTATTCATTTCCCCAACATTCCTATTTATTTTATTTTCTGTGGCTTTTCACTATTTATTTAAATCAAGAGTTTTTATTACCTGAAGGAAAATAATTGGGGGTGGGGTGGAGACTTTCGATAACAATTTCCAGCGGCATTTCTTAAATGAAATATTCCAAATCAAATGATAAAATTTTACAGGAAAGGGACAGGTGAGCAACTATAACAAATTTTTAAAAAGGTTACGTGAAATTTTCTTTTAATTTACCACTAAAAATGTAAACGTTTTAAGAAAACATGTAAATGATTTAAAAGAACCCTCTTACAAGAAAATCACTAAAAAATTTTCTCATAACGAAAAATTTTGCTTAAAGTTTATTTTGTAGAAATTTTCGTAAAATTACACAATTATTTTTGAATCCGATATGAACTTTATGATGTAATAACCGAATAAGTAAGGAATTGCAAATGCAGGAGGAAAAAAGAGTTTTCATTAATATACCACTAGAAGAAATTTGCATGGTTTTTGACAGCTTTATACCGAAATCACATTGAATAACATTAGTGAAAGGGAGATGTGCTTTCTAAGCTGAGTGTAGACCGCTCGCAACGGCAATTGTACTAGTCCGGTTTTAAAATGCGAAACTGGCAATCGATAGTTACTCCACAACTGACCTGAGTGTTAGTGTTTAAATAACAACAGAAAATTACAAATAATAATAATAATAATAATAATAATAATAATAATAATAATAATAA
>JAOUZG010002972.1:1199062-1214285 GCA_026289955.1 Argiope argentata
AATAATAATAATAATAATAATAATAATAATAATAATAATAATAATAATAATAATTGAGCTTTATAAGCCATCTGACTTTCGCTTTTTTATTTCAGCTATTATTATTGGGGAAATGTGATGATGGACTTCTTAATATTTCCAATTCATCAGCTACGTTCTAGTCTAAATTTTTCGAGGCAAAAATCTGCTAAGGTTTATTTAAAATGCTTCTGATATTTTTCAATTTAGAGGTTTTTCTATTTAGAGGTTTTCTTTATTTTTACTTTAAAATAAACCATTTGTTATGTGTAAAAATAAAAATATGATTAGACTTCTAGTTAGTGTGTTATTTGTATTGAAAGTTGGATTTATCAAGTAAAAGTAACGTGTACTCTCAATTTTTTGCGCGACTGTATATGCTATTTACATAAAATTCATAACAATATTTACCAAATATCTCGCATAAATGACAAACATTCGAGAGATCAGAAGCGAGGAAACCCCTCAAAATCTCAAGTTCTAATTTATTATTTATTTATTTATTTATTTATTTTTTAAGAATGCAGTGCTTCATACAATAGTTTCAAAACACAGGAAAGTAAAACGTGATAAAATAAAATCGACTCCGTGTCCAGCTTTTAAGCTACCTCCGACAAACGCAAAATTATCCATAACAAAACTGAGACGAAGAGTTTGGTTTGGGCATTACATTCCATATGCAATCTCAAATTGTTTAATTTTTAAAAAATAGAATCCAGTAGAAATGATCATTCATGCTTCATTTTGCAATGATTCAAAAGTTTCATTTTTTTTTTAAAAAATTCCCTAGCTTACTTCCGCTAGTAGACTGCTAAAAGACTATAAAAATTTTTGAACTTCCTGATCAGAAGATATGACAGATCATTCATGTTTCGAATTGAGGTCAACGCTTCGTTACGTAATCTACGAATTCCCGCTGCATCTCATTATCAATTATTTTAAAAGCGGGGTGTTGTGCCGACGATCGATTTGCCCGGTTTTTTTTTTTTTTTTTCAACATGAAAAACAGATGATAAACTTTGCAGCACGAATTGTTATTTTATAAACTATGGGTCTCAGCTAACAGCTGCACAAATGTTTACTGTTTATTCCCAGGAAAGACTAAATACAGTTATTTCTGAATAAGTTCTAAATATAAAGGGACGTTTAAAATTGCTCACATCTGTTATGGCACGCATGGAAATTAAGAGTCCAAAATACGCATTCAACTTTTTCTTCTTCCGGAAAAAAAAGTTTAGAATAAAATCGGTCTTCTAAATATGTTTAAATCATAATCATTTATGTAGATAAATTGCTTTACTATTTTCTTTGCATAAAAGAAAATGGAGGATTTTTCTTTTAAAGTGAACTTGAAAATATATTTTAAATGATGCGTAATAAATTGAGTATATCTAAAGAAAAAAGAAAGCAATAAAATAAGCGAAATAAAAGTTATTAATCTCAAAAGAGCAAAGATTTAACAAATTTGTCATGAATTAATTCTCAACCTTACAAAATTATTCAGTAATTTCTTCTCTTAAATCAACTGATTGAAATCCTAATGGGACAATTTTCCTCTCTTTTCTACTATTTGATATAGTGCCTTTAAACATCAAATTTTGTCCATGTAAATCAATAAAAGCATTCTTTTGTGTAAATTTTCGCGATAGAATTACCGCCAAATTATCAGATTTAAGCAATTTAGAACTTCTGTGTGATTTTTTAAGATATAAAAAAACCTTTAAAGAATTCATATTTTTATCATTCCAAAATCATAGCATTATAAAAAATCTATATTAAAATTTTCTGAACTTTGTTTAGTTTTGCAAAATAAAATGCACATTCTTCGATATAGTTTATAAACAATAATCTCGAAATCCAAAGAACTGATATTTGGTTTCAAATAGAATAAGTTCTGTAATAAGTACTTTAACTAATGAAACTAAAAACACCCGACAAAATCGCTAAAACATAGGGTTTTTTTAAAGCAAAAAACTTCCAAATACATTAAAATGACACATATTTGTTTCTAATATTTGGCGAGTTTCTAATTTTTATAATCATAGGCCATGATTGATGATAAGATTGAAGCTTGAGTAACGGCAACTAGAAAATAACATTCCGAAATAAAAATATAGAGATAATAATTCATTCATAAAGAAATTACTGACTGGCTATATAATTAAAGTGTATCATTACGCAAAAAATGAAAACCATATTGATGCAATTGAGTGATTTATTTTAATTTTATTGAGTTATGAATTTGATTATTTGAACAACTTTGAAGAAATTAAGTGCATTCATATAACATGTAAGTAAATGAGTTTCTATTAAAATTACAATATAACACCATTTTTTTCGGTTTCCATTTACATGCTGCTTCCATTTATAGATCATTTCATCACAAAACCGCTTCATTCGCAGTAATTATAAGAAATAAATATTTCATTCAGAACTAGCCGGCTTTGTCGACCAGCCGGTTTGCCAGTATTAATGTCGAATAAAAGGTTCAATCGATTTTTTTTATATATAACTTGGTCTTATAATAGGTTTTCATCAAAACATTTTTAAGCTGCAAATTTTGATAGTTATATGATTATTATACTATTATGTAGATCTTAAGCAGTCCCATCTTTGAACTCAGCATCTCTCTTATCAATCAGCGCCCATAAAATTAAGTTTTAAATTAAAGTGGAAATGAGGAAACCGTAATTTATATAAAGACCTTTTTACTTAATCCAAGCATGTCTAAATAAAACTGAGAATTGAAAGCAGAGTAGTCCGATATTGAGGTTTTATGTTCACTTCAGAAATTGAAACATTATAAACTTTCATATTATCTCAAAGAATTATTCAGCAAACATTTCACGGATTCAATGAAAAAATCAGTTTTTAATTTTATTTATAGATGTATTTAAATACTCTCAACAATAATATTTTATTTTATTGTTTTATAAATATACTTAAAAAAAGTTATGAAGTTTAAATTTATAGACAGTTTTTTGGATTTATAGATTCATATTCTATAAAATATTCTTTATATTTGAACTTCTAAGTAAATAAATAAACAATTCTTTTTTTAGCGATCAAATCTGTCCGATTTATTCAGTTTTGAATATTGCATTATTAGAACAATCAACATTTTCATAATATAGGCCGACTACTCTTGAGAAACCCTTATTGGCTGATTTGAGATGGTCGATAAAGTAGTCTAAAATCGCCTATTTTCATAGAATAGTGATATTGAAATTTCATAAATCGGTCAACTTAAATGATGATTTATTGATTGGAGTGCCACTTTTTTTATTTAAGGTTTTAGCGACTCAAGAATATTTTGTTGAATAAGATTCACAAGGCAGATGATATATGTAAAAATTTAAAAGTCGTAATTCATCAGCGTTTTTTTAAAATCAATTTACTAATATAATTATAAATTTCACTTAGACCATTTGTTAGATTTATGTCTATTACAAAGGGTTTGCAAATTATCGTTTGAATTCCGATTATAGAAGATGTTTTGTCTACATTAAGCCATATTTGCCTTAAATAAAACTAGTAGAATAAGTATTGTAAAATATCTAAAACGTTTCCTTGCATTTGCTTTCCAAAAATATCATGCTCCATATTTGTTTCTTTTCTTGCAGACTAGTGCTGAAAATTACATTTTTATATGTTTAATTTAGAATGATAGCAATTTATTTTTTATCATGTGAGAGCATGATATTGCTTTGGTTTGATGTCTCCGAAATATACGGGCAAAAAATATTTTTACCGGCTTTTGCCAGTATATTGCATTATTAATTATTACGTCAGCTTCTTTGAAAGCAGATGTGTTTTCAAAAGGCTGACCTGCATTTATCAGTATAACTTTATTATTACTTATGATTCTGTGAAAGCAGGTTCGTTTTTATTTCGGCACGATTCATTAAAATGCTGAGATTCATTTCATTCACGAAGGCAAATTCTTTGATTTGCACAATGTATCTTCTTCATATAAGTACAAGTAACAATTCAAAACATGTCTTATTGTTTTAAAACTTAAAAAAAGAAGGTAAAAATGTTTCATTTCAACAGAAATAACTAAGAATTTCTTATATTTTCCTTCAACTTATTATAAATTGCTTTTGAAATGACGTCGTCTTCAAGTACGTTTACGATTTCTAACTTTTAAATAATTAATCTCGCGCTCAGAACATTATGGTTTGGTGCTTTTTTTATATTCTTTTTTAGTTTCAACAATTGCACTTTCGTAATATATTCTTATTTATTTTAATTGCTCCATTGAATTCGTAATTATGGTATTGCAAACGATCATAAAATTTTTTCTCTTGCATTTATTGTTTAAAAAAATATCACATTTCCTATTTATTTCCTTTCATATAATCACTTACTGAAAATGAAAAGTTTCTAGGCTTTATTTTTGGTTGTAGTTAATTTTTTTAATCAGAATTTTTGTAAATGTGTTGGCAACAGGTTATGAAAAGCTGATTTTTTTCTCCTACAGATAAAATTTTATTTATTATACGAAATAAATTGTTTAAAAAATACGATTGAGTTAAATGTTTAAAAATTCATTAAAAATAGAGATTTAATTTATGGGTCAAAACATTAATATTATTGAAAAGATGATTTTTTGAGCTTTAATTTGATACAAAAATCAATTTTGTGTTGTAATATATTTGGAAGTTATCGCGGAAAAATGATAAAATGTTGCTTAATTTTTAATTAATTCAAATTTTAATTAAAAATTCAAAAAAGGGACCCGAGGTGCACATTCCCCACTCCCAAGGCATACACGTGTCAAATTTGGTAGCTGTAGGTCGAGTGGTCTGGCCTGTAGAGCGGCAACTCACACACACACACATTGAGCTTTATTATAAGTATAGATATACAATGGATGAAATGCTTGGATTGTATTTTTTTCGGTATTCGATATTCCGATATTTCCAGACTCGAATTATCGGAGTCAGGTATAGCATTTGAGTAGAATGAAAACTTTAATACCTGAAGACACCTGAATTATTCCCAATTGATGAATTAAATTGGAAATTATAAATCTAGCATCAACTTATCCGATGATGACGAATTTGATTTTCACTAAAGATGCAGTAGACTCGAAAAGCTTCCTGTTGATTGAATTTGAATCTATCAATATTGCCTTTAATACTTACAAAGAAATCAGCAATATAGAAGACGATTAAAGTATTTTTCAGTTAGATACCTATTTATATGCATGTCAAAATCGTATTAAAAATAAAATATGTTTATTAAGGATGAGCAATTATGAAACGGCTTTCTTAATTTGTGACAAATGTTTAATTTAAACATTTAATTGTTTGTGATAGCATCACACTAACTTACAAATTTTAAATTATTAAATATAAATTACATTACTAGCATAATATAATATTAAAATTTACTAATATTATGATTATGCATCGTTTTATTTAAAATCTATTTCTGTCCTTTGAAAAAGGTACATAAACGGCGTTTTACTGTATTATAAAAATTAATTTTCTTTCTTCAATGCTGAATCATTAAATTTTCATACAATTATTTTTTGTTTAAATTATTGAATAACTTCCAAATGCATAAATTAAATATTTGCATCACAAAATCAAGCTTATAACAGAAAAAACAGAAGCCGAGTGAGCAAAATATTACAACAAATATCAGCTTACATTAATATATATATAGAATTTGTGGAGACTTTGCAACATATTTGTTCAATACTTCACCGGAAAGAAAAATTGTTACATTGTTTATTTTGATTTTTTTTTCTACAAAAAAAACTTTCTGGCGTTAGAAAAGTCCTCTGTTATAACTCTTCCGAATGCAAACGATATTCCCAATTTCACTCGAACACCACCTGCTTCGATTCAAAGACGAAACTAAACAGAGAAAAAGCGCGGGAAAGCAGAAAGAAACAAGATTACTAGAGCGCACGTTAAGTCAAAATACAACTCAGTATAATTTATTCGAAAAATTAAAAAATGGCTTTGGGGGCGATAAAAAAGTGTCTTTATTTTTCAATCCAATCGATCAGGATTGGGCCTTTAGAGGAATAATTTCTATTTAGGAAAAGATGTGTGTATTTCTTTTTATTTGCTTTGTTTTTTTAAAAATAGTGAATACTTTTTGCTTAATTAAATGGGAAACTGATTTTAGTATGAAATACTGATCGGTTCTGAAAAAATTCGTTGGGGAAATACCATTGCCAAGATTTTCACTGAATTCAATGAAAAATTTTTATATTTGAAGAGAAACTCATTTTTATGCTCATGGGATTTAAAACTTATTAATGTATTTAATGTTGTACAGTAATTATTATTCCTCTAAAGACACACAACGCAAAGAATTTTAATTTTGATCAAATCCAAAGGCTGGAAAAGGAAGAAATGGTTACATTTACTGTGGAACAATTAAATCCGCATAATACATGGCGTATGTTTCCATTATTAAAATTTGAATTATTATTGAGATTTCTGGAGGATTAATAGTAAGCGATGCTTTTTTTAAAAATAGAAGCAGCAGACTAATCATCTTCCGGCTATATACTAAATTTATAACTTCAAAATATAATCCTATTTGACCATGAATCATATAGAAAATTTATTAAAAAGATTAACACGAGGTTTTAAGCCACGTTAGAGCCTTATGATGCGGTAATTACTTTTTGTATACGGAATACCCAAAGAAAAATCAAACTTTCAAACCTTCCTAAGTAAAAAAAAAAAAACACATTTATATGAAACTGTACTTGGCTTTTCGTAAACACATCAATTCCAAACATTTTGAATTGTCTAGATACAATATTATATATGATCTCAATACCATATTTTTAATTTTCTATCAAATTTTGTTTGAAATCTATATCTGGGGAGATTTTTGGTTGGTCTATCCGAGTCAAAACTGCATGATAGCTACAAAACATAAAAAGCTAGATGGATTAAATTTGACATACACTTTTACCATTAAGAATAATGATAGCAAGGCCAATTAGCCAATCAACTGTCTCCTTAATTATTTTGTTTATTAAAATTGTATAATTGTCAATTTATTTTTCATAAATAATCAAGAAAACTTATTATACACACTTTCTTTCTAATTGGAGCAAAAATTTGAGTTAAATCTACAATTATGGCTAAAAGACCACATTGCAAATTTCATTTATCTAGCTTACTATCTTTCAATCCGTGCTCATAAAACTAGATACAAATCTATAATCACCACATTGAAGTCATAAAATATCACGCTGACAGTATATGACAGACGGACAAAGAAACTTTATTTCATTGACGTATCTTATTAACTTTTTGTTGTTATGACCTTGTATCAGATGCGGATAATATTTTGTCGGGCAAACTATGTTTTACGCGCAATCTATTTTGATGCAAAGCATAGGTCGCAATAATTTATTTCTCTCACATAAGATTTTAAATTTTATAAAGAGTTATGGATGCCACGAGTGCTCGCGTTTCTTATTTTCAGAGTTCAGAGTATAAATTCTCTATGTTTCGTAGCCGGATTTAATCAAAAATTTGGTACAGGTTTACATATTTGATACTGAATCTATTCAACTAATTTCATTCATCTAGCTCTTTACGATTTGTTATTATCATGCTGACTGGTTCGCGGAAAGATTTAAGTTCAACAGATTTTTATGCAAAATATGACAGAAAACGATGAATTCCGTCTAAAGGCAATATACCAAATTTCATACAGCCAACTTAAAGAAAGTTCGATACTTGTTTAGATATCTAAATAAATGCGATTCTGCATAATGTATCTAAAGCTAACACTTGGCAAATGTTCTGCTCACCTCAATTTCATGTTATTGCAGCGATCCTTTTCTCCGTTCATTCATGAAGTCTCCAAAACTTGAAGTTTCCATTTCATAGATTACTGAAGCCTCCCTTCATCAGTAATCTATGAAATGATCGCCAAATCTGTCGCCACATTTCGGATTTACTAACTTGGCACTCATTTAACATCCATTAAAAAAGCGGTATTACAATTTTATAACTATATAGAGACAGATTTCTTTTTTTTTTCAGTTGGAGGTAAAGGTAGCAAATTTCCAAGAAGAATTCGGAACTTGAATTTTCATTTTCAACTGTGGTAAGACGACGAGGATGGCATTTGAACTTTTTTGTATTATCATTTTGTATTTCTGCCCTCCAACACATTTGATAACACTTTGATAAACATTTGAACCTCGACTTCGTCTTTTGTCAGGAGCTACAAACAAATTGAAATTCTCGAAAAATAATTCAGATATGGAATCCTTCGATATTGGAACAAAGCATTTTACCACCATGTCACATTGCCCTCTAAATTATCCAGGAGCTGCAAGAGATATTTAAAAATAGTCGATTTCTTTTAAATTTATGAATAAATTTTCTTAAATAGTTTTAGTTATTTTCCACTCTTTTCGAAATTTCAAAGATGTTTTAGTATGCTACCATATGATTCTTCCTCGTTCGAACCCGAAAGCTTTTATAATCTCGATACTTTAAGAGTGATAATTCTGCACAATTTTTGGGAAGAAATGAATTGCGAAGTCGTCATCTTCGCACTAGCAGACTTTGCACTTTCGAATGAGAATTTAATCTGCATTTGCTGCATTATCTTCCTCCCTTGTTTCAAGTCTTTGGAATAGAGGTGCATTTGAGCGCTATACAATATTGCATGGAAAACGGGCTTTGAATGATTATATTGTAGATAATAACAAGGTAGGAAAGGTTATTCAAATGTTACACTATTGAATTCATTTTTAATTTATTGAAATGCCTTTAGAGCTAGTAAAAATGGTTGCTTTAGAAAATAAATGTTTTTTTTCCATATATTATTTCTACTTCCGAATGCTATTAAACTGTGCCGCTTTTTATTTTTTCGTCATATTTAAAACATATGGAATCCTTCTAATATTTTCAATAGTATCTACTATATTTTCAGATAGATACAAAATAGTTCTGGCAATGGATGAATTATTATGAAATGAATTTCCAATCCCTATTGAATATCATTGTTACATTGCCGAAGCATTGGAGAAAAATTAAATAGGTGAAGCAGCTGTTGCTTAGAAGTGCAAAGCCTCGCCTTTTTTAATCGAATTTTTAAAGTAAATAATTTGTTTTCCTAATTTTAAAGAATGTTATAGCCAATATATTCAAGCTAAAACAGAATATTGCTTCAATGCAGAAATTATATTTATTATTTCAAGGGTTTTACATAGGAAATATTCATTTTTAATTCGTAGACTAATTCAACAGTAACTAGAAACTATGTAACGCAGTATTTAAAATGCGTAAAGATTTTTTTTTTTTGCATAGTTTGCTTTTAAGATAAAACTTGAGATTTTAATTTCGAAAAACACTGAAGGTAACCTATAGTTTAAAGTGTAGTATTTGTTTCTATAACTACGTACTCTAAAGTAATTAGTACTTATAAAATTCTTTTGTGGATCCCTACAGAGATTAACACTGTTTTATATCAATTAGTTGTTGGTCAATACAGCAAATAATCGTAAATAAAAAAATCATATAAAGAGTGATAAACTATCAACAATGTAAAGTCCAGGCACAGATTCGCTAGAGAAGTGAACTTCATAACATTTGTGAATTTGATAAGTCCTCCTGAAGCAGGTTTTTTAAAAAATAAAAAGCATGCAAAAAGTACAAGAAAAAATTCAGTGGCTTGAAAATTTTGTTTCATTTTACTAAAGAACTTTATAGTAAGACATTGAATAGACCTGCAATTTTTTTTGATTTATTGAAGTTATTGGAGCTGTTCTGCATTGCATAAAACTTATAGTTTTTGTTTTTTCTTCGATATTTTTGAAAATTAAATTTCTTATTTTATACTTTCCTTCCAAATGCTTTTCAACATCTTAGTTGCTGTGGTACTTATCTTGTATGCAAGATAAACCCAATCTCTCTTAATAGCCTTTTTAATTAAATATGATGGGATATTTTATGTAATCAGACCTTCTCGTTCTTGATATTCTTTCCGCGTGCTTTAAGAATATAGTTCTTTTCAGCATTTTAGAGATTTAAAGGCAGATTTACAAACACTGTATATTTCATAAATTTATAAATGTCATATGAATGGCAAAAAATGTAATATTTTTAATTTTAAGTGTAAAAAAAATAAAAATGGACAGTTGTAACTAATAAAAACTAACCCTTCCTGATTACAGAAAATTATCAAATAAACATTTTCCTCCTTTCAATTAAAATCAAGCATCAAATTTAAATTAAATGATTTTAAAATATTCACTAAAAGCAATTTAATTCATTTTAAAAGCATTTTTAGCATGCAAATAGTAAATCTCTTCCTGTAGAAAATATAATTTACACTGATAGAAAAACATTTATCGGCCCGTAACTTCAAAGCATGGTTACTGCAAGATAAAAAATTGAATAATTGAATTTGGAGTCTGATTTGAATTTATTTGAATTTCTGAAATTTGAGTATCAGAATGTTAAGGTACGTATTCAAAATAATTTAAGTAAAATTCAAGATTGCATTTCCGAATTACTATTAAATGATTTCTTCTGAATTTGAAATTGCAATAGAATAAATTCCAATTTTTTTCTTTAAAAAATTGAAACTTTTTATTTTGTAAAAATTATTATTCAATTATTAAACGTTACATTTATTTTCCTTAAGGTTGATTAGGGTTTATTGCCATTTGCTTATTTACGGAATTCCTTAAGAAAAATTCTATTTATTAAAATAAGGGAAAAGGGAATGTGAAAATTTTTAGTTAAGTTAATACTTAAAAATGTTCCTTTCAGTGATCTCTGGAAAAGTCTGAAAGTTGGACTCAAACGGCAGAACATCGTCTCTGAGTTCGAGGATACTTTTCTCAGCATCCTGAGGGTGTTTCTTCGAAAGAAGGAATAAAGATGATTAAGAAGGAACTGAGTAAGTACAATGATATAAAACAGTTCATTTTATATGTTTAATAATACCTTTCCTTAAACCAAGTATCATGAAGAAGCCTAATGCAAACAGTTCTGCGAAACTGACTGCCTTTCCGCCTCTTTTGTCCCTTTCCGAACTTGTCAAAATATATTCTTTTTGAAACTGTTTAGCTCTGAAATTATATTTAATAACTATTTAGTATCGCATGTGATAAACAATGCTGAAATCAAGGGACCGTGCATCGTGTATACAAGAAAAAAGCAAATAAGGCTGAAAACATGTCTGAGGGAGATGATAGGTAACATAATCATTGTTAATCTCTTAGTAGATTTTGATACTAGATTTATTAAAAATCTGTCATATATCGATTGTCCTTGTCAAAGTTGATTTTTTAAAATAATTATTGTAGACATTTCAGAAGTTTATGAAAGATTTTCTTTAGATAAACATACATGCGACGTGGTCCGAAAAAGTTTTAGGGATTTGAACAAATTTTGTACCTAAAAGTCATCCCAAACTCATCTCAACAAATGCCCACGTGACTACCACCCTTTTTTGATATTTTGCTCAATGCCTTTTTTTCAATCGGTATAAATTTCAGATAAACTAATGCGCATTCTGGACATCTTCCTGCACATTCCTGCATTCTGAACAAAATTTAACACATCCGCAATTTCAATTTCAAAACCGCATTAAATATTTAAATTAGATAGTTTAAAATTTTGGAATAAGTTCCCTTAGCCTTAGAATATTAATTAATGCCGAATAGATTGATTTACAGTTTTTACAATAATACTCTACCAAATTTCACTCTTTTAGCATACTAGGTTTTGAAGTAACCTTATTTGAAAACACTAATTAAAACTCGTCACTTTCAAGATGAAATTAAACAATTTAAATACTTTAAAATCGACAAAAAAAACTTATAATTTATCGACTCTTGCTATTTTTTATATTTCCAGCTGAATCCCAAAGATAGACCATTCCTGAAACGGAGGATGTTTAACTTGATTATAAATTAACATATAAAGGGTTAATAAAATATTTGCAGTTTTCTCTCAATATTGAAGCATTGATTGTTTATTGAATTCATGATACGATTAATTATGCACTGTTACTTTTACTAATACGGATTATAAACTGCATCGGATTAGGGATTGAAGAGGTAATATATCCCATAAATATGAATTTAAATTACTGGAAGTGCTTTCTTTTCACTTTTCAGCTCCTGATCTTAAGCCTCACAAAAACCTTTTATTGAAGCTCTCTTGTTATCATTTGAGATAAAGATTGATGGAATTCCAATACATCGGATTTGATCTCTTCCCGGAAGGCTTCAAGAAATTTAGTTGATGTTCCCTCCCCACCTTAGGATGTTTCCAAAAGATAGCTTGATCATAACAAGGAAATCGTAACACCCTTTCATCTGTGTTTCTGATTGAAGGACCGTTTGCTAAAAACTACTATAGTCGCAGGTGTTCAAATCACGTAAGCAAAGAGGAATAAGAGTTCTTGTGTACAGTCAATCAACCCCGCTTTGCAGGCATATGAATTCTGTAAGGAACAATAACAAGTACCTATCGTGATATTTATAGCGCTGCCACATTCCTAACCATGATCTTCCAGCTGCATCAATACCAATTTCATGTGCATGCTCCTCAGTCCTGCTTTAATTCCTTAGTCTTAAAAGGAACTACAGCTATAGCGTTTGGAGAGCATGGAATTATTGAAATTTTAGAATTTAAATTAACCGCTTACCTGTTCTGTCCGTATGCTGTACGAGCATCGATTTATCGAATTTTGATAGTTGTAAAAAAAATAAACCATTCATAAACATTATAATTCAATAGTAAAATGCCTTCGAATGCGTAGATAAGTAAAGTGTTCGATAGATTTCCATTTGAATCAGAATAAGAAAATATTCCCAAAATAGGTGTCATCTTATAAGATAGTCAAGAAAATAAAACTGTTAAGTGGTTAAGCAATTTAGAAGTAATCATATGGGAAAATTTTAATGCATCAAATGTTTTATCTAATTAAGACATAATATATTCTTAAGACAGGGTGTAAAATGCAGATTAGAAGCAAGTTTGAGGCCATGGTGTCCTGTTGGTAAGATTTGGGCTTCGGAACCGGAGGATTTCAGATTCGATACCCGATTCCACTGAAGAATTATCGCATAATCGGTTCTGGTGCACGTTAAATCCGTCCAGGTCAAACATTCTCCCCCTAACGTGGAGAGAGGATGCCAGCTCACTTGTCTTTCTCGTATCGGATTGCGATTCAAAATTCCGAGGCCCGTCCCGAAATAGCCATTGTGTTGTTTTAAAACGGGACGTTCATATAACTCAACGAGGAAGTTCATTTCTGACTTCATGTGGCTGAAATGTCAGAGACTTCACTGGTTTTGTGGTGAGGTCTTTCAAATTTGGACTGAAAGGCTGCAGATTCACAGCTCGATTTGCACTGCAGAGTCATCGTGTATGTTAGTTTGTTGAACGATAAGTCTTGCGTCCAGAGCAGTGGATTGAAGAAAAGGGGTATCGTATAAGAGGAGGGGGAGTTTTCGTCATCTGATCTAGTACTAAAATTATGTTCGTCCTCAATTAGCAGTTGTATTGCTTTCAAATAAGGTATTAATATACTTATATTAAAATCTATAATCTTATAATGTCAATCAATCGGCTACTGATTATCAAATAACTGAAATATATGAAGCGACAATTCAAACTTTTAACCGGGAAAATGGAAGCTGGGTATCGTGTCAGCAGTTGGTCTTAATAGACTTTATAGCTATTAAGACCAACTGCTTAATAATTACACTTTATAGCTGTAATATTCTGCCCCAAATTTATTTATTGTAATTGCAAAAAGATTGAATAGAAATTCATTAGAAGTGTAGCATAATTTATTTTGATAGTTATATCCATATTTATTAAACACCAAGAAATTATGTCAAATTGAAACTAGTAACTGAAAATCTTGTTTATAAAATTTAAACTATTGTAAAAACATTTGTTTATATTTTCCAAAATTAAGGACAAAAAACTGCAAATTTTAATTGAATTATCCTAAACACTACACAAAGAATTTTGAACTTTCCTACTCATCATTTAAACCTTTGCACACCAAAAATAATTAGATGCAAAATTATTCACCTAATACAAAGATTTGTTTATTGCTATGAAAAATATACATAATTCTTTTAAGTCAATTTATTTGAAAAATTAATCTACATCTCTTAACCATTATGTAGGCGTTTTTAGTTATTAAATTTGAAAAATAAATAAATGAAACGTCAAAATGATGCACAATCTTGAATGGTAGGTCAGAGGCACCATCAGAGTGCAAAGGGTTAATAATAATAAAAATCACCATTTAAATTTAGGAATTCGTTCAGGCCGAAGAGTCAGCCTTCTGGACCTTTTGAAGGATTTTTGCTTCATTTGATATACTACATACTACAGCATTTCTCCTTCGCGACGATTAAAATAATTCTTCTTTCTTTCAGCTCTAATGTGTTGCAACCAAATAATTGTCTTCTTTCGCGCATAAAATTGGTATTCAAGTCATGGTATTTTCTCGCATCTAATCTGGTCCATGGAGCCAAGTTGGTGAACTTCGTGTATACGGCTGAAATTCCAGTGCTTGAAGACAGGCCAATGAAGAAAATGCTCTCAAGATTTTTCCTTTTTTATGTTGAGTATTTTTCGATTTCAAGTAAGATCGTAAGATTTTGGAATATTTTAAAGAATAGTTCAGTAATAAAATAATTAATAAATGTTATTAAAGAATAAAATATAATTAATTTTAAAAAAATCGAATAGTTAACAATGCAGTGAAAATGAAAGTAAATTATCTGAAGGAATTTATCGGAAATTATTCTTTTAAGCTTGAAGGGAAAACTTCACGTCCAGTTAAACATTTTTGAATAAATGTAATTTAAGTTTAATTATTGAAAAACTTCTTCTTTTTTCTCACATTCATCCTTGCTAAATTTTGACATCACTTTTTGACCACTTCTCCCCCTTCAAAATATCGTGGAAGTGGCTAAAAGGCTTTTAATTTCTCATTAAATGGTGGTTTATCAATCATGTTTAGCTACTCCTTTTTTTAATTGTGGAAAATGGAATTTCTAAGGTTAAAGGATTCCTGTGTTGGTGTCGCCATGTTGCCATAAATGAGGACGCTTAAGACAAAAATAACACAGATCCTTTTGAAATGACAATGAAGTAAATCTGTCGTATAGAAAGTTAATTAACACAGTTCCAAGTTCTTAAAAGTGAAAAAAAAA
>JAOUZG010002972.1:1218034-1232985 GCA_026289955.1 Argiope argentata
ATTCAGATTAAATATAATATATAATTTTGGAAAAATATTAAAAATAAGAAAAATCGAAAAACCCAATTAAAAAAGAACAAAGATATTTTAAGACTCGAACTGAGGACCACCTAAAAAATTGCAATGCGCCCTGTCGCTTTATCCTCCACGGCACTTGCCACCGAAGAGGAGGAGGGACTTTCCATTTTTAACACGGAAAAAAATTTAAGATTTAATGTCAGGAAATCCTGGTTTAAAACCTCAATAATTTGATATAAAAGGTCTTTCTGCACATGGTCAAAAACTTGACACCCAAAATACTAAATAAATCTAAAAAGTTTTGATATAGTTATTATATATATATATATATATATATATATATATATATATATATATTTGTAATATTTAAGATTAAATATAACATATAATTTTGGAAAAATATTAAAAATACAAAGAATCGAAAAACAAATAAAAAAACAAAGCTAATTTAAGACTCGAACTGAGGACCTCTTAAAAAACTGCAATTCGCCCTGTCGATTTATCCACCACGCCACTTGCCACCGAACACCTGAAAAAATCAATTATTCACTGTGTCGCTCTACCGACCAAGCTCTATTCTATTCGTGTGGCCGAGGGATATCTGATTCTTAATGCGACCAGAAAATGTAAGCCCCTAATTATCCTGGTCTAAATCCCCAATGGTTTGAATATTACGACCATCTGCGCTTTTGCCTGAACTCGACATATAAAATTAAAAATGAATCTATTAATATTTTAACAAAATATTTTCTTTTTAATTATATTTTTTGAAATAAATGCGAGTAAAAACTGGAATTTTATCTAGAATAATATTTAAAAAGTTATCAAGAAATTTTTTAGTTTTTTTGAGACTCGAACTGACGACCAGCAATAATCAATAATTCGTTCTTTGCTCTACCAACCGATTCATATTTTATTCGGGTGGCTGAGGGATCTTTGATTTCTAATACGGGCATAAAATGTAATTTTCTAATATTGTAAAAACCTGTTCTAAAACCTCTTTGGTATGAATATTGCTGTCTTCGGTTCATGTGACTGAACTTGACACTTAAAATTACAAATAAATCTACAACAATGTTAACGAAATATTTTCTTTTCTTATTATATAATTTTGAAATAATTCAGAGTAAAAATTGGATTGGTATCTAGAATAATATTAAAATAAATTACAAGGAAAAATAAAATTCCGAGTTTAATAAATAAAATTCCAAGTTTAATAAATAAAAATTCTATCAAGTCATCTTTTACCATTAAAAAACGTCTAAATCGATAAAAATTGCAAATCTGAATTTTCATTGTTTCAAATTCATTTATAAAGAATAACTTTCGATATCAAAAATAAACGAGAGAGAGAGATCAATCCTGATTGGAAATCCACTTGGTGTTTTGCTTTTTCTCCAAGCATCTCCATAATTTGTTTCGTTTTCAAAACGCTCTATGGACGGAGTCATAAATTATCATAATTCACATGCGCGCGCAGTAACACGTGCGGTCGAATCTTGAACCTCTTCTTCAGTTCATTGTCGGACGGGAAAGCAACAGGTTGGTGGTTCTATGTCATCGGGTATCCAGATCATGTATTTCGTCTTAATTTCTGCAAAGACAGTGTCATTCAATCAAGATTTATACGGTAAGTTTGTTGAATCTTTTATTCGTAAAGCCTTGTTTTTTTATTAATGCTGAACGTTTTTATCGCTCCCTATTGTTATATCTTTTTATGAAAAGTTTTTTATGACAGAAATTTGAGCTTCGTGTAATTTTGATAAGCCTGACACATTAATAGATGTATGTGGAATGTGTTTGTTATTGCAAATGTTATTAATTCGGTGTTGATATGTAATCACCGGAGGTGATTATGCATAATTACCGATTATTATATACGATAACCTGTTTATTATTTTTACAGTAACATTTACATTCTTTCTTTTTTTTGTATAACAGTTGTCTAGAATGACTTCGATTATTATTTGCTTTTCCAAATGACTTGCATGTAATTCGAACCTACAATGAGCTAATAGTTTAAAATTTTTTAGTTTGATCAGTAATAAGGAAAGAGATATAAGGAAAAAAATTCATTTTTATCAGCAAATTTGTCGAAAGTGCTAGTTGAAGTAAAACGCATAAACATTTTTTTATCACTTCTCACCTTTCAGCATTTCATGATATTGTAATATTTAAAAAATGTTAAAAGATCCGATTTCAAATTTTGATGATGCATTTGAAGCTTCCATATTGAATTTAGTCATTTCATGTTATAACTTCTTATTCATCTCATGTTCGCAAAGATGAAGTTTTCGTAGAGAATCCTGCCCTTAATCTTCCGAATTTCGAACCCAGATTTCTGTTTATGAATTGCACTACTTCAGGTCAATGAGGACTGCTAACGTTTACAGAATTTATTTCCTTTCTGCCACTTGCAAATTAACTTTTTTCTATTAATTGGTGTTAAAACTCATCAAATCATGTTTGTTATTTATTTCATTTTTTTTCTCCGAAATTAGGGTAGGATCGATAGTGTCTTCATTTGGTATGGAGCTTATTTTATGCATTAAAGTGATTTTTTTTTCTAAATAATATGCTTTGAACAAAATCTTTTATTTTTTGCATTTAGCCTTTCATTAATGTTGTGATTGATACAGCTGGGTGAATGTTCATTTTCAAATTTTATTTAAAATCACTCAAAGCATCGGCTAATCAGTGTGAATCTACTGTGTTAATTAAAAATAGAAATAAAATTATATTCACTGAGTTTTAATACCGATTTTTCTAAAGAATTTTTGCTAAAAAAATTCATTTGAATACTTTTATGTATGTGTATCAATTTAATATATACTTGTTTAATGTAGTATAAATATTTGAAATGCAATGCATACTATTTGTGGAAATTATAACTTCAGAATATTTAAAAGTTTTTATTAAATATAAAAAATTTAAAAAATATTAATGGTGGAGCTTTGATAAGTAGTTGAAGTGTATTTTATTGTACTTCTAATCAAAGAATAGCATATATAAATCTGGACTCAATTTTTAAAAATATATTTTTTATGATTATACTTAATATAGTATTATTTAATATTTAAAATGTCATGTATATTGATTTGTGAATATGTAACTATTTTGTTAAATGACTTTAAAAATGGCTTTTTATGAGAAAAAAAAATAACTGCTATCCCGAACTGAAAATTGCTGATCGTTTATTATTAAATTATGTGCTTTTATTTTCAACTCATTTTAGACTCTAGAGATTGCTATATTTCTTGTATTGGATATATTATTAGTACTTATTAAAACGTTTGTTTCCAAAGAAATTTTTAAAGCTTTTACCATGTTTATAAACAATAAAATTTCATTAATTCTTTTATAATAAGTGTTCATTCTGAAGAGGCGTTTTAAAATATTAATTATTTTTTAATTAAAGTTAATTTCAATTTATCATTATTCATTAACATTTTTGGAAAACTTATGGGCATAAAAAACCAATTGGAAGTTCATTTTTTTGCAATATAAATTTCTGTACGATTTTTTTCCTTTAATTGTAATGATTTTTTTAAATTTATTATTTATATTTGCTTTTACTTAACTACTCGCAGTAAAATAACATGTTTTTTTTCAGAATGTTCTGTATTTTGTAATTATTAACGCTATTTGAATCAAAAGGCGTAGAAACTGAACGAATGTTTCTAGGTGTTAAAGAATAAAGGTGTGAGAACAAAAATCGATTCAAGTAGAAGACTAGTGTAGCTCCTGAGTTAGTCGCCAATCTGGAAACCGAACGGAACGCTCTTCTAGCAACCCTAATGCTGATTTGTTTACTACTTTTAACAATGGTTGAGTTAAACATAAATCACGACTATTGTATGAAAAATGTTAAATGAAAAATAATATAAAAATATCAATTAAAGATTTTAATTTAGTTCTTTATTGCAATTAAAAGTTTTTTGCAACTAAGGCACAGCAGTTTTATTTTTAATGTGAATGCGAACTGAAAATCTCTATTTTGCAATTTTTAATTGTCAGCCTGTGCTTTAAAAAATCGTCTGCTGTGGAATTCTTCCCAGTTCTAGAAATTCCTTTTTGGCTCTAGCGGTTGGTTTCCTTGATTATTTGTTACACTGGTTACTGTTACATGTAATGCAAAATTTTGAAATAAATTATCGGCGTCTATTAAAAAAATATCATCCTCTTAAACTATTCTTTTCTAAGATTAAATTAAAATTAAGAAATGATGAACTTGGAAATTGTGTTTGATATAAATGATCTCGGATTGTTTCCATTCATTTAAAAACTTGGATCAATCGGTAAATTGAATAAATATCTCATATTTTATTTTAAAATTAAATAAATTAAACTGAATAAAAATGGAAACAAATTTCGTTACAATTGTTTTATTGCAGAAATTATTTTGTAGTAAGAGCTTTACAGTGATCCTCATACAGTTTTAATTTCAGTACCCTACAGCAATTCAAAATAATACCCACTAAAGTGTTTTTTTTTAGTTATTTTCTATTATTCAGCATTAAATTAAAAATCTTAACCGATTTTCTTTTCAGCGTTTTCACTGTTTCTTTCATATAAAAAAATAATTATACATAATTAAAATGTTTAACATTTTTTTTAATTATGTAAAAAATTTAAGTGAAATTTTGTTAATGTTTGATTTATCAATTCTTTGAATTATTTAAATAGCCTTGAAAAATAAATTCGAAATGTTTTAAATTTGGAAAATTTTAAACTGTTATTTGAAGCATTTTTTCAAAGAATCAAATACAATATACTCTTTGATTTGTTGGACATAATATTTTTAAAACAGTATTCTCAAATTATTTTGCTTATTTAAGCCATATTTTTTAAAAATTGTAATAATACAATCTTTAAAATTTATGCAATATTTGACTAAAATTAATAAAAAATAATTCAATTTTAATCTGTAGAATAATTTAGCTGTATTTATTTATTGCTATGCCATATTATGCAAAAATGTTTTATATGCATTGGGTGACTTTGATTTATTCAGTTCCCTATTCCCCCTCCCATTAGAAGACTTTTTATGTGAGGCAGAAAAGAAAAAAAATATTAAATTATTGCATTGTAAAAAAGTGGAAGAACACTTTATTTGCTCTGGGCACAATTTTATGAGGGTATAACTCTGATTCTGAATTTATAAGGATATGCATTTTTAATTGAAGTTCTTGAAACCTGTTTTTTTTAATCCCATCCATCTATTCATTTTACCATTTGTTGTGATCAATTCCATGGAGCCCCTTAGTGAACATAATCCAAAAGGAAGGTTGTTAGTTTCATTTTCGGCTCACCAAGCTTGTATTGCTTTTGTTTAAGTCAAAACATCGTTGCCACATCTCGCTGCAAATTGTTTACTTAACGAGATTAGTTCCGATTTCTGTGTGTAGACAAAATAATTTTAAAGCTTCAGATGCAAATGTATTGGAATAGAATAGATTAAGTCGAGAGCTTTATTGATGGCTTTATTTTTGATTTAATGTAATAACAAAACAGTTTCGGTAACTAGATGTTATTAAGGTAAGTCAAAACTCAAAATTGAAAAAAAAATTTTTTTTCAGGTTATTTTACATTTGAAAATATGCGAATAACATTTGAGTACGTAATTAAAATTATTAAGTTTCGTCGGAATTTTTTTTCTTTTGAAGAAGCCTAATAACTTACGTACTTGAAAATAAAGAATAAGTTAAAAGAACGAGCGAGCGATGTGGTGAACATCTGCTCTGAATTCGGAATAATGTTTAGAAAAGTTTTAATGTTCTAGATCTCATAGTTTAAATAAAATCATTTGCTACTTGCTTCGATTATTTTCCAAGATTTCTATCTAAATTTAATTTGACATTTATTAATATGGCCGCTATAATAAAAATTACTCAACTATTTTTCTGGTATCAACCTTATCTGAACTGTGTACTTAACACATAAAAACGTGTAATCTCTCTTATCGTACATATAATTTTGTTCTATATTAAAATCTATTGGAACAATCGTAATTTCTTCGACTAAACGCAAGTTCTTCTAACGTAAATCTATTTTAACCTTTTAGGATTGAAGTTTGTAATTGAATTTTCACTTGGATACTGTTGTTAAGAATTCTATTTCGTATTTTAAATAAAAATATACCATTCTTAAAGTTTTAAATTGAATTATCAGTTAATTAAATTAAATTTAATATTGGATGAACTTCTAACTTTCCATATTTTTATTAATAATAAATTAAGGAAATCTTTAGACTAAAAATCTTTTATAAATATAATTTTTTTCTGGAAGCATATGATTGAGTGTATTAAAAAATGGAGAATATTTCTATTGAAACTCTGGATGTCCAAACAAATAAAAAAGCATAAATGCTGATAACGGCTTAGAAACGCTTAATCTTTAATGTAAATATTATAAATATTGAGGAATTAGGTTATTTATTGTAATTTCTTTATTGTATTTCAGTTGCAAGCATTTGTGATTTTATTGGGATTTCCATATATTTCTTTAAAAATGTTTTATTATTTGAATTCAAGTAAAGACGATTAAAAAAAGTTCATTTGGATCACATTCTATTGCAATTAAAGCTATGGTATAATTTATTTTTCAGATTGGATAGAAGAATATATAAGAGGAAGAATTTCTTCAACGTTGATTTTGCCTTTCTGCAAGAGGACTTTCGGTGAGCATTATTCTAGTTGTATTTTTTTTAATTAAAAATACAATTAATGATTATATATGTTTATTAGAATGATTTAATTATCTTCGAGATAGATTTTAAAATTTAAATAATTTTTCTCTAAACTGAATCAAATATGTTTTTATCAATGACTTTAAAATGCACCGAATATTCGTTATTGGAGCTTCGCGACTGGGTTTGAAACTTCTTTCCACAAAAGAACTGTCTTGTAAATGAGTCTGGTCCATTGAGCTGGTATATAAATAGTTAGTATTAGTATACCAGCTGTATGGTCTAGTACCTATATAAATAATTGGAATCGAGTGTTATACCGCTGAAGTCATTTGGAAGTTTGGAGAAATGGGCTTTTACAGATGTCATTCTAGTTATCTGACCCCGGTTTGAATTTACGAGATCTATAACAAAAATGTTTCTCAGCTTCATTTAAAACGAAATGAAAAGATATATCTATACAATCAAACTAGATCTCCTCCATTTATAGTTTGTATTGTGTTTATTAAATATGAAATATGGTCATAGACTCCATGTAGTGTGGTATGGAAAGGGATATCAGATCATTTGACTGCAGTTTCCGATTAAACATTTAATAATTATGATGCAAAAAGTTAGCACTTATAATTTAGGAATGTACCAAAACAAGATTCGGGAATTTTTGCATCTGCCGTACAATTTTGCACATCTAAGTAATAAGAAATTTTGTCGCTTTTAATTTTTAAATTTAATTCCCTGTTGCATTTCTAAAATGAAAAATGTCAATAAACGTTCATTAGAAAAAAGAAAAAGCAAGCTGCGATGCTATACTTTGTAGAATTTCTTTTTAGTTATCCTGTAACATCTTCAGATTACTATTTCCAGTAGTTCACTTTTCATTTTGGAAAGGATGCTTCCAAGCATCACTGCTTACAGTTAATAATTCGATTTCAAAAGCATTTTGATATTATTAACATTTAAAATTTTACTTAAATGAATGACATATTATAGAAAGTCAATCAATGAATTGTGTATTTTAATCATAGATGCTTTTTCTGTTCTTTCAACTGATACTTGACAGTAGAAAAACGCCAAACGATCACCGATTAATCATTCTAAAACCTCTAAAATATAAAACTATCGAATAATGAAATAGATTAAATCTTTTTATTTTATTGTTTTGATTTCAGATTTCTTTGTAAAATAAAAATAAATATTAGTTCATTTATTCTAAGTTTCATTTATTTTGTAAGAAGTAATTTTCAAACTAATTTTGAAAGATGGAAACTATATGAAATGACTATCGTAAAGTTATAGACAAAGGAAAATATCTCCTTTTTATGTATTTCTATTTTAACACTCTTAGAAGATAGGCGTTTGTAGTTTTTTTTTCTTTCTGTGAATATAATTGAATAATAGCTCATATCAAAGGCCAATTTTCATAATTACTGTAAAGGGCTTTGAAAAGTTTTAACAATAATTGTAAATTTATTCTTTTACTCTGAATTTTGCCTGTGTATTTTTTAATAACTAAGAAAATTTTGGGAAAGAGAGCTAATGAACATTTTTAGCCTTTTAAGGTATTTTTTCTAGCTTTCTTTTTCCAGGAATTGTTTTTAACGTAACTAATCAGTAATCAAGTTGAAATTATATATAATTATTGTTAAATTGTGTGAAAGGTAAGTTGCATTTTATGTTTAGTACATTTTCAGATCTTGAGGTAAGCATCTCGGTTTTTGCAAAGTTTTATTATAATATTTTAAACGCCTTTTCATTTTGAAAGTTCAGGGAGCAACAGGGAGCGAAACTTGACTGTTATATCAGGGTAAAAAATTTTAACACTATAAACAGCAAACCTTAGAGTCAAGACTTATGTTTGTACAGTTAAACATTTTTTTAATTCCTGCTTGGAAAGTTATTTGAAACATTTTAAAAATATTCATTTTCATAAATTTGGAAATATTAAAATTTTTATATTAAAAAATTTTCTTTTAAAATGTTAAACAAAAGAATATATTAAATTGTCAGATTTTTCTAAAACAGCTTTTTTCCCGTACTAGGTATAAGAGAAAGACAAATCAGCTGTTTACAGTTGTTCTTGTAAAACATGAGGAATTTATTTTCTCGTATATTTTTCACGTGGGGATGTTGTCGCTTTAAACTTGAAGGAATGTGTGTTCACTACGCTTTGTGCCCCCCCCCCCAAGGTTTCCGATTAGCAGCCATATACTTCATAAATCTAAAGCTGCCTTTCAATCCTTTTTTAATTTTCTTTTTTCATGGCAATAACGTATTTGTGTTTAACTTGAAATCAGTTCAATTAGCATTCAAAGCGTTTCATAATTATGACCATTTGATTGTGTTTTCGAATTTTGAATTTCCTTCAATAATATTTATTAAATCTTTAAAATAAAGGCATATTTTAGTATAACGCAAGCGGATGTTTTCCGAATAATTGAAAATAATAACTAGAGACATGGATTATCGTACGAATTTATGCAATCTCGAGCGTTTATATTGTGTATTCAAAACGGCGACTTCAGATAAAATGTTTTGCACTGCAAGAAACATAAAGGGAAGTTTGAACTTGGTCTTCGGTAGTATTAAAGAAGAAAATCCAAAGCTTTGAAAATTTATTTTACAAAAAGCGCGTTTATCTCGTTATAATTTCTTTGGTAGCTCTAAAATTGATTCAAATAATCGAATATTTAGACTAAACAGATAGGAGAAAATTTCAATGCAAAACAAAATTTAATGCGCTACTACTCTTGGGAATTATTGGGATTTGATAACGCAGCTTGTTCAAAAGTAATGCAAGTTCTGAATTTTAAAAGTAAGTTTAGTACTGCCATGAATCCATATATTAATCAGTTAATAGAACTTAGTTATTACTGTGAAATATTTGTTAATTACATTTTAACGTGATCATAAAGTTTCTATATATTTAATTAAAATACAGCAGCTTAATTAGCAAATATAATTTAATAATATAAATTTTAAATATATTATTTGATTTATTACTACGGTTTTTAAAATGCATTATTTATTCAAAATTGCTTTTCATTATGCAATTATTTCTCTAACACTAAATTTTAAAGATTCAAAATTCTGTCTTTATAAACTTATATTAAAATTGGTCTTAACTGTATGAGAATTAGTCAGTTTTTTCCGCCACGCCTTATGAGAGTTCTCCACTTTTTTTTCTCGTGCAAAATTATTTTAAGTATATAAAATAATTTACCTAAGAATATATGGCAATAAAAACAGAATACAAACTGAAGATTTCGACGAATTTTCTTTTCCCGCATTTGAAATTTTTGAAAATGTCCATATTTACGCCAGGTGCGTTGATTTCTTACAAATTTTTATTCAACTCAATTTTAAAGTCTTTGTCCAGCCATCCGAATGTAAATTAATTCGATTGCTACAAAATGAAGTGAGTTAGATAAAAATGTGATTCGACAAAATTAGAGAAGCTAGATAGATGAAATTAGACATCTGAGGTCTCGATAGCTATCAAATGTTGAGCCGCATCCGTCAAAAAGTTGATCCTCTATCGGGCGAAAGGTTGGTCGGCATTTTCTCAGGCATATAAACAACTAGATTTAACTCCGTCTTCATAAGTATGGAGAAGCGCACAACTAACTTGAAAGCAATTCATTTACATTTTGTATTTGAAATAAAGCAAAACAGCGAGTCAAATCTGTTTCATTTACCGATCGAGATTGAGATAACTACCAACAGTATTATACATATAATTTTTGATCTTTTGATTAAAATGAAAATGCTTTTGTCAAAAATTACAACACATTGCGCATGCATGAATTTTCGTCGCCAGTTGGGGTAACGCTATGCATATTAAAAAATTTTCTTAATTCACTATATTATGTTTTATTTTAATTCAAAAGTACTTAAAAACAAATCCGACAGATCGATTAATTAACAATGTTTATTTTAAAAGGCACCTTGGAAAAAGGAACAGAATCGTTTAAAATAATTTGTCGAAAACATGTTAAGCCTAAGATCATTAGCGTGGGAAGAAGACAAACTGGAATCTTACTCATTTGGCTGTGGGAAAAGGAAGATTTTTGACAGGAAATTTAGTTTTTAATAATAAAAAAAAATTAGCCACTCAATTGACGAGAGTAGCCTATGCCCTATTCTAGACTATAATCTATCTCCGCGTATACTATTATAAACTTTCACATTTATAATAGTATAGATTTATCGACCCAATTTTGAGCCAAATCCACAAATAAAATTTTGTGTAACCGAATTAGCACTGTAAATGCACGACATACAATGTAATATAATTTGCATACAGTTTTAACATCTAAAATGAAGATCCGTATCCTATTTTGGACTGACTAAATCTTACTGCGGTTTATTGACTTGCACGCATTACTTCAGGAAGCTCGGAATGTAACAACCGTGACTTGTTAAAACGTCGCGAAGCTTAGTTTTCTTTTTTTCACTTCATATTCTTAGAATCGAAGATGTGCTGTGTATTTCGCCAAATGGTTCTGGCTCGAACAATTTCGATAACCAGATTTAAGATTATTCTTGAATAACGAAAAATAATCATCCATTTATCAAAACTTTTTTAAATGTACAAGAATATCGATCATATTCATTAAATTAAAACAGAATGTCTAACTCTGATTTCAATTCTAAAACAAGTTTTTAGATTGTAATTTTAACATATATTTTGTTTTTAATATTGCTTTTTTTAAAGGGAAAAAACCTTCAAAAAATACTAATTAAAACATAGTGTATCTTTTCATCATCATAATATAAAAGAAAATGGACGAAAAGCCGTTATAGTTATTGATTATGAATCATTTCTAATTAATGTGGAATGCATTTGTAAAATCAATTGATTTAAATTTTAAATCAAATGTGATAATTCCTGTGAAATTTATAGAGTAAAAGACCAAATGAAATCACTTTCAAAATGCAAAGGTTTCGAACATACATTTATGCACTCGTGAATCTTTTAATGCAATTACTTAACTGTGCATGTTCAACGTTGGGGGAGTCCCGTCCCTCTAATCAACGTCTCCATTCGACTTCCAGCTCCACCCCCGTCACTATCGTTCTTCGTGCGTTTCGAGGGATTCACCCAACACGACATTCCTTGTGACCGGGAAGCATATACACTAACCTTACGGCAACGGCAACGTGGTGATGTTTCGGAGTTCCGCGATGTGACAAAGTGGTCACGAGCCCCTCCTCATCAGAATTTGGAATAGATACTTTAATTTGTAAGTTTAGGGTACATTAAAATTAATTGAACTAGTTTGGACGTGCGCAATGAATCTCTAACGTCATTAAGATTGGTAATTAATTAATTAAAATAAAAAAAATTCTTTTCCTTTTCCTGAGAATAGTTTTGTTAATTAAAAATAATAGATTTATATAATTTATGGGCTATTGAGAAGTTTTAATGGAATTACGTTGCACGTGCCTTTTCTATTGGGTTGAGATTTAAATGTCTATTTTGCTTAATTGGACTTGAAAAACATTAATTCCAGAGTTTTACGCGTGTAGCACATCGTAGCTATCTAAGGTCTAAACAGGTATAATTTTGAAATTTTAAACCCAGATTGGTAACAGAGTTAGTTTTTCCGCAGCTTTTTAACGGCTGGGAAGTTGATGTAACAATTTTCAATCGCTGCTCTGGGTCTCTTTCGAGAGCTAGGCAATGCAGGATTGTATGCAGGCAGCTGGAGTAACTCGTTACGAATCGGGGGTAATTTGTCAAAGAAACTTTTTGACGTATTTTTAATAAATTCCGAAACGGGTTGAATTTGGAGGTCGTCATGAATAATTTTTCCTCTGACGTACCAAGGTGCGTTTACTATTTGCCTCAGATGTTTATTTTGGAAAATTTGCAACTTCTTAATATTTGTGGCTGATGTGGCCCCCCAAATTTGGGAACCGTACATTATGGTTGGTCTTATGATGGCTTTGTAGAGCAGAAGCTTGAGCCTAATCGATAGCTTACTCCTAGGAGCGAAAAAGCTGGCAAGATTTTTACTCGCTATAATTCCTTTTGTGAGGGCTGCTTTAACATGACTGTTAAAGCTTAATTTTGCGTCTAGTAACAACCCTAAGTATTTGTATTCATTTACAAAGGGGACGGGCTGGCCAAAAATTTGGATAGGTATTAACTCGGGCATTTTCACCTTTCTAGAAAAGAGGAGGCACGCGCATTTAGTTGGGTTGACTTTTATCTTCCAGCCTTCGAACCAGCACTGTAAAACGGTCATGTACTGTTGAATGTTGTGAATGACTGTCTGTGGATTCCTATGCTGTGTAAGAATGGCGGTATCGTCTGCGAATATCGCTAAGTGACAATTGATAGCTCTTGGTAGAGCATTAACATAAATGTTAAAAAATAGTTGGAGAGAGTAAGCTTCCCTGTGCACAACCGCTCAGGATCGGTCTGGGTGAAGACATTATATTATTTACTCGTCCCCTAAAGTTACGTGAAGTTAGGTACGAGCGTAAAATTTTGACAAATTGCGCCGAAAAATCAAGTCGCATGAGCTTGAATAGTAAGCCATCGTGCCAAATTTTGTCAAAGGCTTTGGCTACGTCCAGAAAAAGTGCACCTGTGGTTGTAGACTTCTGAAAGCCACCATGAATCAACTCTGTAACACGAACTAGTTGGTGGTTCGTCGACAAATTTTTACGAAATCCAAATTGTTCTGATATTAAAATATTTTTGTCGCTGAGAAATTGATTCATGCGTTTCAAGAGCAGATTCGTACACTTTACTCAAGCTACTGAGTAGCGAGATGGGACGGAAATTTTGAGGTTTGGTCGGACTCATCCTACGTCATGAAATGTGATGTGTAAAGATTAGCGCAGCGCTTCTCTGGTCTTAGACATAAAAAATTCATACAGTTTCTTTTTCTTAATCTTTAAGAAATGTCTCTGTTTTTGGAGACAAATCTTCCGACCATTTTATAATGAAGTGGAATCATTTATTCCAGACCATATATTTTTTTTTGACGCAGTGATGTGAAAATTTTAGAATGCTACAAATGGGTAGCGAAATTCGTAAAAATGACGAACACGAATTTTAATTCAAAATAAACAAGAGATTGTGAACAAAAAATATCTCTGCATCAATTAAAATATGTTTCTTTGTATCATTTATTTTATTCACTTGTAAACATTTCTAAATATCCGTCTTTTGGTAACGAATTAAAATTTCACCATGGCGCCCTCTATTATAAAAATTAGCTAACTAAAATTTTTTTGCGTCAATTAAAAAAAACATTCAAATTAAAAGATTTTGAATAGCCAACTGTTATAAGCTTCAAATTGTGCTGCTTTCTATCCCTTCTATATTCTTGAGCTATATCTGTAAAAAACACAACAGAAATAATATTTTCCCCAAATTAACGCATATGTAGCAAGTTTGGTCCCAAAAAAAATCCTTGTAAAAAGTTTATTTCAGAAAGAAAAAAAAACTAGAATTCATTTAAAAATCCTTGAAATTTTTCCGAATGAAAATAAAAAATTTTGGTAAATGAAAGTTGGCTTGAAAAATGGGAATTTATTATTATATTATTTTGTCTCTTAAAAATTGTAAATTTTTCACATCGCTGCGAACAGTAATTACATTCTGTGCATATTATACATTCTGTGCTTCATTATAAAATGAAGTTGGAAGTTTAGTCTCCGAAAACACAGACATTTCAAAAAGAATGAAAAAATATGTATTAAGTAGTTATGTTAAAAAAAACGACAAACTATTTGTACACAAATATATCAGTTGACATCACAGGTCCTGACGTAGGATGAGTCCAACCAATCAACGGGCTTAAATTTTTGTAAGGTTCCTATCAATGTAAGGTTAGTTTATATGCCTCCGGGCGAGTCAGCAGGTGATGATGGAATTGTAGAAGTAAAGCGCGCAGCGTCTTGTAAAAATATTACTTCAGGGGATTCAATCAAGGCTGAAATAATTTCAATTTTGAAAATTAAATGAAGATGTGGAAAAATCAAAATCCAAAATTCCAAATATTATTTTCAAGAGCAGGGTTATCTGCATACAACACAAGTTTTTTTTTTCAAAGGGGGTCGAGAAGGGTCCGAAAATTCACAACCCAATATTTTGGCAACAATAAAAAGGAGAAAGGATATATATTATTATTGATATTATTATTAAGATATACAAAAATTGTTGATCCCAGATAATATCCTAGATCAATGAAAATTCGGAATCCTGCGATTATAGAGGCCCTAAGAA
>JAOUZG010002979.1:0-19376 GCA_026289955.1 Argiope argentata
CAAAATAACTCAATCGATTTGAACAAGGCAGATGAAATTGGATATACAGTCTTTTTACCAAATATGCTGATTTCTGCCAAATTTTGAGTAAATTCTAATAAGAAATAAAATCAATTTGTCCAGCTGGTCGAATATAAATTAACCCTATAAATACAAAACGAAAAGAGCTATATGGATAAAATTCGATGTACAGATTTAATGTGTATAAGTTACACACATAACAAATTTTGAACCAAAAGTAATAAAAATTTGACTGTGTGCCGATCTGCATTTTCATAAAATTTGTAAACTGATCATTCATAAAGGTGTTGACTTCAAAATATATAATAAGGGCGTGATTTTCTGACTACAAACGCTGTTTTGGGTCAAATGTTTGCTTCAATCAGTACATACAACACCATTTCATGCCCCTGCAACTATAACCCAGCTGTTTATTTAAACAGTGTAATGAGCAGGGAGTGGAAGAGGTATTGGAAAACACTCCTGTTCGATCTACCCCTATGACTGTTGTTCGACGTCTGACATTTATAGGTTAAAATTTGGTAAGGGGATTTTATATTGGATAAAAGAAAGACGAAAGCAGTGAGTTGTTTGAAATTCAAATAGGAGGCGACTTTGTCTTATTAATATAACTATCGGTGAGAAACTGAAGCCTTATGCCAATTCACATAAACATTGTTTGTTTGTGATTAAAAAATTCTAAAAAAAATGTAAAAATACAAAAGAAAAATTATGGACGTGGACAGAAATCAAAATTTAAAAACACACACATCTAAAACACATTTTTGGATTTTTGGATTCTATTAATCATATGTCAGGGATTAATCATCAGAAAACTCGCCAAGGAGCAAACGATGCATTCATTAAAAATACAAAATTCGCGCCAAAAGTTATTATTTCATAACACGTACAGTAATTATGAATAATAATTACTGTACACCAGTGCCACCCAACACATTGTCTGGGGCAACACCTTTATTAAATTGTATGTAAGAAAGATTTGAGGAGACCATTCCCATTGGCTTTTCGGATAGCGATAATGTCATATCAAGTCAATGTTCATTTTGAAAAAGGGGCTCTACTTTTTACAACTGAATTGAGATGCTGAATTGAGATATCTTAAAGCTCATTTCTAAATCCGACGCATTTCCTTTTCATGTCTTATAAAATCCATTCATTTTTGTTTTTGTAAAGGTGTATAATTTAATAATATTAACTTTACCGAGGCGGTAAAAAATGTTTTGTGTAAATTTAATTAATAGTTAGTTCTTCGAAGAATTTATCATTGAAATTTTTCAAATATTGGCCTTTCTAAGTAGAAATATGTTTGCCAACTATAAATGGTTTTCCATGTTTTTGTCTTTTCTTCTAAATAAATTTCTATCCCTAATGAAGTTCGTCCGCTGCCTTTATTCGGAATTATTTTACCTACCATTTCGGAAAAATTTCTCCGAAATCTTAGAATATCTCTTGTTATTACTTTAATGCCTAAATGAACTTGAAACTCCTTCAAAATGCTGATAATTTAACTCCTACACAGCTTTTATCTCGAAGCAAATTACAGGAAAACTCCATTAGCAAAACAGCAATGAATTATATGGATTAGCTTTAAAATATTTCAAAATTTTATGGGGACTAAAATCATATTTTACAGGTACATAATTTTCCCATTTTAAATTCACTCGTATTCATAGTGCCCATATTTTAATAATATTTTTTTAATATTGCTTATTTAATTTTTTTTAAATCCATGAGTTTTAAATTTAAAATTAATAATCTGTTGTTACTAACGGTACTTGCTATGGGCAAGCTCTCTGACGGCAGACGGCGATTTTCCAAGCCGAATGAGCGTCTCTTGTTTTGAAGTAGCGCCAACTAGGGCCAAGAGTACGACTTTTGCTACTCACTCATCACAGTCGCTTGCACAGACCCTTTTTAAAGGGGGGGGGGCACATTCACACACCTCACTGAATAATAACTATGCCCAAACGGGGACGCCCAGATCACGATGAATACAAGCTACCTCTGTACTAAAACAAATTGCAATAAAAGATGTTTAATTTTTATTCAGAAATACTTTGATGCGTTATAGAAATTTCGAATTAAGGCATATTAACAGGGATTAAAATGGAATCAAAAATTGAGATTGGAAAAAAAAACATTAAAGGGGTAGTCTAATTAAGTATTCAGAAAAAGGATGATTCTTATTCAATACTTATTAGCCCTTTTCTTAGTAAAGTCATCACAAAGATATAAGCATAGATGTCTTAAGCAGATACTACAAAAATCAAGTTCCATAAATAAAACAACTGTCATCGTATGCATAATGACACTCAAAATTCAATATTTAAACCAAGCATCTTTGCTGTATTAAAGTGGTCAAAGTCTTTAAGTACTTCAAATAAAATACACGCATTAACTATTCTTTGCACTCCTAGACAGCACATTCCTACATCCATGTCGTTGTGCTCCTAGACAGCACATTCGTACATCCATGTGGTTGTGCTCCAAGACAGCCCATTAGTACATCCATGTCGTTGTGATACTAGACAGCACATTCGTACATCCATGTCGTTGTGCTCCAAGACAGCTCATTCGTACATCCATGTCGTTGTGATACTAGACAGCACATTCGTACATCCATGTCTTTGTGATACTAGACAGCACATTTGTACATCCATGTTGTTGTACTATTGTATATTTGCATTCAATTGAACCTGCGATATGCACCATCCACATTAATTTGTGAGGAATATCACTTTCTTACACTTAATTCGCTGGTAATAATCCTCTTGTGCTGTCACATTTTCCCTTTACACATCCATATTCGATTCTAATCTCACTAACCGCACCTTCGCACAGCCTATTTAAGGTTTTTGAATAAAATTTCATTGATAGGATCATCTCGACAACAACTCTGGTAGGAAATAAAAATGTGTCTTAAGGGCCATCACCGACATGATGCTACCCTTCCCTTGGGAAGCTCGTCCTGTCATCGGAAAGGAGTAACTCTTCCCACACTATTTGTGTACCTCCTAGAGTGACGTGAATCAACCTCCATAACGAAAGTTCCTCATCCTCATTTTTGAGGTGACCCGTATGGGAGAGGCTCGATTGTAAAATTTTATTTATTTCTATATAATTAAATTAGACTGGAAGTTTTTTCACGTGATTTTAAAATTGTGACTTTTGGCTTTGAGGACATTTAAAACTTATGACGAGTCGTGATAACCCAAAAACTTTACCAGATTTAAAAAGCAGCATCTCACAACATGTGTTGTTGTTACTAATAGCACTTGACAGCGATAAGCCCGCTGATACAGCAGCAGATTTAAGCTGAAAGGAGCGTCTCTTGTTTTTGAAGCAGCGCCAACTATGGTCAAGAGTACGATTTAGCAACACTCTCACCACATTCGCTTGCACAACCCCTTTTTACAGGGAGGCACATTCACACATAGCACACAGAAGAACAGCCATGCCCAAGCCGGAACTCGAATCCCGGGACTTCCTGAACACGAGGAAGACACACCACCTCTGTGCCAGAAAGCAGGCTCACAACATGTTCTTACTATTTTCCAGAACACACTGCGGTAAACACTCTACGGCTATCTTACGATTTCAGATGGTAGCGGGAAATGATGACCGTCATGTTCAACATGTTTTGTTGTAATTAAATTTGCCAAAAATTTGCTAAATGTGTCATATATTTGAAAAACTGCCACTGGCATCGAAAATTTGAACTATTTTTTTATTCCCTCAAACTAATTTCCATCTCTTCATTATGTCCTATACAAAATTTCTTAACTTTCTGAACAATAGACAACTTTAAAGTAGGGTCCTTAAATTATGGACACCCTGTACTTGCAAATAGTTTGCAGGTAGAGTAATTATGTATAAGATATTAACTGAACTGATATAAATATATTAACTTATTAATTGATTTAAAGGAAAATTATATAAAATTTATATTCCAGAGTAACTACAGTTATACAGATAAATGGAATAATCTGATATAATTCGAATCTCATCTCTGTTTAAATTTTGAATATAAAATCAATAAATATTATGAATTTAGTCCTCTAAAATCCATTTATGATAGAAATTATGAGTGACTTCCCAAGTCAGCTACTATCATTCGAGTTGTTAGTAAATACTTACCTCATTCAATGAGAAGACATATAATATAGATAAAAGATAGAAACTTGTTCTACTTATATTCAGTTTGTACGGTTTACTCTATTTTATGTTATCAGGGCTTTGCAGTACCGGCTTATATTCTTTCCTTCCTTAACTTTTTATGTTTTTACTTATTTTCCCCTTTCTAGTGTATTAAAAAGTTGAGGAATTGCTATGTATACCGCATTGATGCAAACAGAAAAAAGATACGCCTTTTCTTTCATAGTAAATCCCACAAGAAATAGGAAAAAAAATTCCATAATGTGTATTTGCTTACCACTCGAATAGTATTCTTTCATTCAGGAATTCACTCATAATTTTGTTTCGACTTGATGTTCGTGATATTAAAAAAAACTTTTTAAAGGGTTGCTTTTGGATAGAAGAAAATACATCATTTATTTATTATCGCACTTTAAACTTTTTAACCTTTTTTTAATAATCCGAAGATGCATTTTTATAACCCAGATGGCAACATTTCAGTCAAAAATAAATCATATTCAATGAATATCTGAAAAATCGTTTGGAATTATGTATTGTTTGTTTACAATATTCCTTGGCTTCATATTTTTCCCATACTTATTAAATCAGTTGTTATTTTGGCTGGATAAGATTAATGCATTGTCGCCAAGTCTAATTATTTTAGGTCTATTTATCGCTAAATGTAATCGTGACATTTTTTATTCCGCTCTTAAAAATTGGTAAAATGGTAAGCCATTTGTCTGTCTACTCGAGAACACTTTTGGCGAATTTTTGGGTAATTAGCACAATTTATATATGCTCAGCAAGACACTGCACATTAATCTTAGGTCCTATATTGCTACTCTTTTTGCTTGTATCAAAAATTAGATAGTTCCTTTAGGATTTGATTACGTTACAGACCGAGGGAAAAAAAATCTTAAATACTCTGAAAATATTTTTGAAAATAAACTATTGAAAGCTATTGGTTGATTACTATTAATCTTCTTGAAAATGTTTTTTAAATTTCTGAATGTTTAAAGAAAGAAGTTCAATTTAAACTAGTTTAGTTATATTAACTTACCGTTATGAAACAACGCTTGAACTATTTTGGGACTGACCTAGAAACTTTGAACCTTGGTCAGATGACGAGGACGATACCTGAACTGGCAACCCCCCCCCTCTCCACATATTACCTCTCCAGCGGAAGAAGATTTGTCCCTGGCGGATTTAACGTGCAATGGACCTCTTTACATGATGGTTCTTCGGTAGATTCAAGTGTCGAATCTAAAACCCTACGGAAACCTTACTTCCAGGCTTCCAAGGTCCTAAAGAAAAAATATTTTTGCGTAAAGATTTATTGATTTAAATTAACAATCTGCAAAAATTAAAGTAATGCAGAATTTTTGTTTCATTTCTTTCGTAACTTCATTAATGGTATGTTTTTGCAATATTAATGCATTTATTTGATTAAATTAACTTATAAATTATTTCATGATTTATTTTATTTTATATAACGATTAGGTATGTAAAAGAAAAACTTAAATCATCAACTGAAAGAATAGAAGATAATTTGAAGCAATTTTAATTGCCCATTATTTTTTGCTATTACAACTATTTGTAGAACTTAAATTTTAAAATCATAGCAATCATTTTAAAATAAGTATCATAGCTAATAATTGAATATTGCATCGATTATAAAATTCTATATAAAAATGAGTAAAAATTGTTCTGTAATTTCAAATCCCTAAATTGTTGGTTGGTTGGTTGTGTGGGGTTTATTGGCGCAAGAGCCAGATTTGGCTAAACTGCGCCAAGCAAATGGTAAAATTATAAAAGATAAAAAATTGTAGTCCTTTGTTCAACTAACACATGAGCAATGAGATTAAATCAAATTATTTTAATTAAAACAATGATTAGAGAACAAAATTTAAAACCCTGTACCATAACAGTTTGAAACAATGATGTTAATGTATATGAATTAGAAATGAAAGTTAAACATACAGAATAATAAAAATTCTCATATACAAGTAAAAAACCCAATAGCCCTTAAGAATTTAAAAATATTTGGGTGGTATTTTTCACCCACCAGGTCTCGTAATGTGAAAGAAGTCAATGTAAAAAAACAAGAACGATGAGAATTAAAAACTGGACATTCAATTAAAACATGATGAACAGTAAAAGGAACTTGGCAGCTGTTGCACATAGGAGCATTTTCTCCAAATATTAGATGTCTATGGGTAAAGCGTGTATGACCTATACGGAGACGAGTCAACTTAACATCCATCTCACGTATAGGATGAACAGGCCATGAAACAATATCAGTTCTAATGGAATGCAATTTATTTCCGACCCGCAGATCCCATGACTTTTGCCAGTTAGAAAAGATGCGATGAACAATGGACCTTTTAATATCGCAGAAGGGAATCCCTATGCTTAAAATGGTCGATGCAGATTTTGCAGTCAAGTCTGCATTCTCATTTCCAAGGATGCCGACATGACTTGGAACCCAACAGAATTTTATTTGAAACCCATCGTTTTTTAAAAGCTGTAAAGTAAATAAAATTTTAATCGCAATCGGATGCATCCGATTGTGATAGTGTGAAAGTGTCTCCAAAGCACTCATGCTATCGGTGTATATAATATATTTACGCTGAGTTGAAGGTGATATTTTCTGGAGAGCGCACAGAATTGCTACCAACTCAGCAGTAAAGACAGAGCAACAATCGTGAAGACGATGGCCGACTGTATCGGATTTAATTATAATTCTGCAACCGACATGACCATCCTATTTCAAGCCATCCGTGAAAATCGGATCAAAAGAAGAATACCGATAGCGACGGTAGAGAAAAATCTGTTGGAAAACAACATGAGCAGTTGAGGATTTCTCGAATCCAATGAAAGGATTCAAGTACGAAAACTGTGGAATGTCCCAGGGTGGGATGCTGAAAGTATCAACTGCTTTAACACGAACAGTGTTAAGGTCCAAGTCATGCAGGAACAATTTGGTACGCTCACAAAATGGAAGAATGTGAGAGGGACGAGCATTATAAAGTCGGCGAACACTAACTGGCAGTGACATCTGGCTCAAGGGATGTTTCGATACAGATTTTGTCCGAAAATAAAAGGATGCAGACAGTGTCTGCCGTCTTAAAGAAAGAGGTAGCTGGTGACATATAACATAGAGACTCTCAACTGGAGATGTACGGAATGCACCAGAGCAAATGCGCAAAGCAGAATGATGAACAGTATCAAGGCGTTTGAGGACAGATAAACGGGCGGATCCATACACCATACACCCGTAATCAATTCGAGATAGAATCATTGCCTGACAAATACGGAGAAATGAGGTTCTATCGGCACCCCAAGATGTTCGGGAAAGCACTTTCAACACGTTTAATGCCTTCTCGCACTTTCTCCGAAGTTGTATGATATGTGGAAGAAAGGTGAGCTTCGAATCGAAGATCACTCCTAAGAACCGTACTCCCTTAATTACAGGAATCGGTGTATCTTTAATGGGAATATTGGGATCCTGATAAATGCCTCTTTTGCGACAGAAATGCACACAGCTACTCTTCTCTGGGGATATAGTGTGACCATTGTTATTACACCACGATAATAATTTATTCACTGCACTTTGTAATTGTCGCTCTATTAAATTTATATTACTTCCTTGGCATGAAATCTGCAGGTCGTCAACATAAAGTGTTCCAGTAACAGATGAAGGCAAATGACTTAAAATCTGGCTCAGATGAACAATAAAAAGAGTGACACTGAGGACACTACCTTGCGGAACGCCCTCAGATTGAATAAAATGATTAGAATAAACATTACCAATTCGAACACGAAAGGAACGTTGTATCAAAAAGTTTTGTAAAAATATGGGCAAGTTACCCCTAAAACCTAGAGTAAAAAGTGTTGAAAGTATGCCGTAGCGCCATGCACGGTCGTATGCCTTTTCAATGTCAAAAAATATTGAAACAAGGTGGTTTCGTCTTACAAAAGCATTGCGTATTTGGGTTTCCAGTAGAACGAGGTTGTCGAAAGTAGAACGACCTATTCGGAAACCACTCTGCAACGGAAAGATGCATCCTTGTTTTTCTAATTCGAAAATTAGGCGAGCATTGACCATGCGCTCGAAGGTCTTACACAGACAGTTTGTAAGAGCAATGGGCCTGTAATTCAGAGGAACAGATGGTTCTTTGCCAGGTTTCAATATAGGAATCACAATAGCTTCTCGCCATTGTGAAGGGTACGTTTGTTGAATCCAAATTCTATTGTATAGAAGTAACAGATTTGAAAGAGAAGTGTCATTCAAATGGCGAAGCATATTGTATGTAATTCCATCAGGCCCGGGACTGGTATCATGGGTATTGGATAATGCGGTTTTCAATTCATAAATCCTAAATTCACAGTTATAAGAATGAGTGCTTCGGTCATTAAAACATAGAGGCAACCGTTCCGCGCGATTCTTAATTGCCAGAAATTCAGAGCTATAAGAATCAATTGCGGAAACTTGTGCAAATGCTTGACCTAAAACGTTGGAAATGTCTAATGGGGAAGAATACTTCACATTATCCATATTTAGAATAGGAATGGAAGATTCTTGATAAATCCCATTAGCAGCTTTTACCTTTTTCCATAGAGTTTTGCTTGTTGTAGACGGCGTGATAGAGGATATGAATTGAATCCAGGATTCTTTCTGGCTACGGCGGCGTATACGACGAGCAAGTGCTTTTGCTCTTTTAAAAGCGACAAGGTTCTCTGTAGTAGGGTACCTTCGAAACTTGTTCCATAACTTTTTCTGCAGTTTGTAACTATCGCGACAGGCGTCATTCCACCACGGTCGGCGAAATTTTCTTAGACGTGGTGAACTCTTTGGAATAGTGGAGGTTGCGGCACATAGTATGATATCTACGACATTTTGAATTGCTTCCGAAATATCTGTAGTATTTATCATAGTCTCTGTGATGTCTGCTAACTGCGAAAACGTAGTCCAGTCTGCCCGCCGGAACAGAAAACGCGGAAAAAGTCGCTCCACCGCTACCAGCATGGGAGACAATAACAGGGTAGTGATCGCTATTATATAAATCTTTGCTAACTGACAAGGTTAGCAACGGCAGTAGTTCAGGAGAACTTCAAATCCCTAAAATCTTATTTATAAGACAAGAAAAAAGAATATATTATAATAAGATTTTGAAATTTAAACAAACAATATAAAGAAAAAGTAAACCAGTTTGAATATTTTCTGAGAAAAAAAAATGAAATGATGCTCTGAAATGAGACCTTTTTTTAGAAATAGAACAAGATTAATAAATTTTATATAAGATGGATTGTATTATTGTTTTCAATAAAAAAATCGTTTTGGACTATGATAAGTATAAGATAAAATCATTTTGAAAGATGAAGACGAATAGATAATAATCTACTGAAAATATAATGGAAAAAGATTCGATGTCAAACTCGGAAAAAAAATAACTTTGTATTTAGATTTTGTTTATATATATCAAAATTCTTGTCGAAAATTTGAAATAAAATCTGTATCCAATGAAGAATTTTATATTACCATACGAACATGCCAACACACATATTATCAAAGGTTATCATTATTTGTCTCTGAATCAGTAAAAATGGTTTACAGTAATAAAAAAATGTACTTGGGAAAAAAATGGTAAAAATATAAAATAGGAAATCCCACTAGAAATAATTTTTCCAACTATAGTGATAGATTATTTCATATTTCTGTAAAGATAATTTATATAAATAGAAAAGGAATTATAGGAATAAAATAGGAAAAATGATGGAACATTGTAATCATAAAAGAAAAATTGCCAGGATTGCTTCATTTTCACCCATTCCCCTGATGCATGAAAACAAAATATCAACATCCCTCATTAATAAAATTTTGGTGTTAATTTCAAATATTTTTTGTAACGTTGCGCATAATTCTTTTAATGTTTTTAAATAATTTTTTTCCTTATGTATAGAGTGGTCAAACGATATTAGTCACGTTAACAATATTACATCAGAAATTTAATAATTTTTATATCTTTATAACAAAATCTAATAATTGAAAACTAATGAAACTTTCATTCTTTTATTTCAATATAATATGTGTTTTAAAATCACCCATTTTTTTGCCAAATAGTCATCATACTAACCAAAGTTCATGTAGTTTTTATTTCTGCAGGCCAATATAAAATCAGTTGCCTTTCATTTTTAATTTAAACCCTATTTCCTTTTTTCATCGAAATTATTCACTGAAGAGCCAGAAAAATTGATATGTTGTTGTTACTTAGACACTTGTCATGGACAAGCCCCCGCTGATTATATCAGGAGATTTTAAGCAGAAAGGAGCGTCTCTTGTTTCAAGCAGCACCAACTAAGGCCAAGAGTACAACTTAACTGTACACTTATCATAGTCACTTGCACAGCCCCTTTTTACAGGAGGGCACAACCACACACCTCACAGATAGCACACAGAAGAACAACCATGCCTGAACCGGGACTCCCTGAACACGAGGAAGACGTGCAACCTCTGTGTCAGAAAGCCGGCAGAAAAAATGATATAGTAGGTCGTATGTAAATAATCGAGGTATTCAACCAGTCAGCTTAACAAGATACAGTCGACAGTGCGAAAATAAGACAACAGGTGTCTGAGGAGGCTATTAAATCGATTCTTGCTGTTATAATTTTTAAAGGTGATTCAACGACGGGGCACGAGAGAGGGAGCAAAACATTTCCTTTTTTTAGATGAAATTTGAATTTTCGCGCCTGACTATTTCTAGGGTGTACCACGAATACCAGGCTTCCGTAAAACTTCGAATCTCCGATAGCGGTGCGGCTTCAAAAAGGTCTTGATACAACGAGATCATTGACGGCTGAAAATAATCGTTACACGAGATAGAATTTCAAATTGTTCCTCAAATTGCTGCTGATTTGATTGCAGGCCCATCAACAAGTGTCAGTGTATGCACTGTGCAAAGTAACCTAATTGATATGGTCTTTCACAGCAGTGAAATCATCTCGTGTACCATTGGTGACTCAGCGGCACAAAGCTCTGCATCTTCACGAAGACCACCAATGAATTCTTAATGATTGGGACAACGTTGTCTGGTCTGATGAGTCACTTTCCCAAGTGTATCGGGTTGGAAAGCTGTATACAGGTATAGAGAAAACTCCATTGATCTATGGATTTATCATGCTTAGAAGGCATTGTTCAAGCTGGTGGAGGCTCTGTGAGTGTAAGGGGCTTATGCAGGTGGTATGAAATGGGACTATTGATGTGTGTAGACTCAACTATGATAGAACAGGGGAGCTTTAACATCCTTTCTAAACCTCTACATGCATTCATGCCCTGTGTGCATTCTGGTGGAGGTGGACGATTCCAACGGGATAATTCGCCACCCCACATGTCTAAGTAGCTAACGAATGGCTTGAGGGGCCTTCTTTCCCTCTCTTGACCCCCTAATTCTCCTGACATGAATATTATCGACCATATCTGAAATGTTTTGCAATGTGCTGTTCTTAGGAGATCTTCAATACCTCTCACTCCCATGGCTTTGTGGACTGTCCTTGAAAGAATCATAGTCTAAACTCTCTACAGAAAATCTTCACAAATTTGATGAATCCATGCCCCATCGTTCTGCTGCACTTATGCTTACTCGTGGTGACTCTACACGATATTAGATAGGTGTACCAGTTTTTTTGGGGCACTCTAGTGTATTTTGAAATGGTAAATGAAAGGTAAACTCTGATTGTAAAATAAATGCAAGTTCTTCATCTTAAAAATGTCATAATTAAAGGTATAAACACATTATCACGAAAATACAAAGAGATGTAGAATACGATTTAAAAGAAAAAGCGATTTATCATTTCAAATCGACTCATGGCACTAGAGAGTAGTGAGTTTGTACTAAGATTTGTTGGACTTTACATTTATACAATTAAAAAAATATTTCAGAATAATCATCAAGAATTGTAATGAAAGAGCTTGAATTTCTAAAAAATGTATAGCAATTTCATTTTTAGAATATTCCAGAATGTTTGTTCAGAAATCCTTACTAATATTTAGAATTTCATAGGATATTAATAACTGTGCTAAGAATGCTTCACTATATATTTCTAGAATACTTTTAAGATATATTCCAGAATAATTATGCAGAAAAACATAGAGGGATCTATGATTTACTAAAAGATTAATAACATTACCATTTCAAGAATATACCAAGATAATATTTTAGAATTGTGAAGAAAGAGAGAAAGGATTCTCTAGAATGTTAATAATGAGGTTCTTTTAAAATTATTCCAGAACTGTGAAGAATGTTGCAGAATTTTTTCGAACATTAAACAATATCATTTCAGGAATATATCATAATTATAAAGATAAATATTGAATACCCTAAAACATTGATGAAAATGCCATTTTAGGAATATTCTAGAATAATTTTCCAAAACTGTTAAGAAAGTTTCGAAATTTTCTTTAACAACACTACTATTTTAGAAATATAACCAAAATAATATTCCAGAATAGTTAAAGATCCAGAATTCCCTGTAACATTAATGACAGTGTCATTTTTGGAATATATCAGAATTGTATTGATAAATATAAAATATTAATATTAGAACATCGATAACAATTCCATTTAAGGAATATTCCAAAATAATTTTCCAGAACTTGGAAGAAAGTTAGAATATTAATGACAGTATTATTTTAGGAATATACCAGAATTATGAAGAAATATTTAGTATTCCCTGTAACATTAGTGTCAGCATCATTTTTGAATATATCAGAATTGTAGAGATAAATAGGGAAATCCTTGGAACATTGATAAAAGTGCCATTTTAGGAATATTAAGGAATAATTTCCAGAACAGTGAAGAAAGCTACTAAAGTATCTAGAACATTTATAAAAGTAATATTGTATTAATATACCGAAATAATATTCCAGATTTGAGAAGAAAGAACAGAATTCCCCAGAACATTAATGAAGTGCCATTTTTGGAATGTATCAGAATTTTAAGAATAAGAATAGAATACCCTAAAACATCGATAACAATGCCATTTTACAAATATTCCAGAAAAAAATTCAAAATTGGGGAGAAAACCGTTAAAATCTCAAGAATGTTTTTTTAGAAATATTCCCACTATTTCAGCAATAGAAAGAAAGAAATTGTTGTTGTTACTTATGGCACTTGCCATATTGGACAAGCCCACTAATGCATTAGCCGATTTAAGTCGAAATAAGCGTCTCTTGTTTATGAAGTTTTCTTGTTTTGATTAGCGCCAACTAGAGCCAAGCGTACGACTTTAGCTACACGCTTATCACATTCGCTTGCACAGCCCCATTTTATAGGGGGCACATTCACACGCCTCAATGATAGAGTAACCATGTCCTAACAGGGACTCGAACCTGGGATGCCCAGATTACGAGAAAGACGCGCTACCTCTGTGCCAGGATGGCGGCAAGAAAGAGGTAAAATATCTTATAACTTTATTAATTATATATTATAAAAGTTTGTTGTTGTTACTTATGGCACTTGCCATGGACAAGCCTATGCTGATACAGCAGCAAATTTAAGTCGAGCGGAGCATCGATTGTTTTTGAAATAGCACCTACTAGGGCCAAGAGTACGACTTAGCTACACACTCACCACATTTGCTTGTAAAATCTCTTTTTACAGGGAGGCACAGTCACAGATAGCACATAGAAGAACAACCATACCTGAACTGGGAGTCGAACCCGTTACTCTCAGAACACGACGAAGACGCACTACCTCTGTGCCAGAAAGCCGCATAAAAGTTCTAAATTTGAAATCTAATAATACCGTTTTAGAATGTCATGAATTTATCAATCAAAATCGTCATAAAACTTCGGAGTAATCAGATTAAAGTCAAATGCGCTATCAACTATGTCATGATTAGAACTGTTAAGACTTTATTTGTGCGTCAATATTCCTTCCACTGATTTTATTTATTTATTTCGCAGAACGATAAATCTTCATCTAGGTTCAGATTTTTTTCACTTTATCTCCTGACTTTAATTAAAATCGATGCTCACTTTTGGAATGAAATGCTTTTCGCTCGAGACTGAGCAGTCCAGCGAACAAAACGCAAACAAACTTTGCTGTTCTGATGTAGCCCTGATGTCCAAACTAATTACTAAACCTCTCCCGGTGAGACAGTTCCATCTGTCAAAAAAGTTAAACGCTTTCATGAAATTCGCTTTCATACGGAATTCGAAAAATATCTCGAAGAGGTCGCCAGTATCTGTCAGATTCTAAGTGCTGAGTGACGGCGTAAAAGGCTTAGCAATTATGTCCCTGTGAGAGAGGAACATGAAAAAAAATTATTTTCCCTCTTTTTTTTATTCTAACGGTAATTTGTTCTGGAAAAGCTTTGTAAACTATTTGATGGCAAAAAAGCTATCTTTCATTAAGCCTAACTGTAAACGAAAGTTTGCGAATCTCAGAAATGCAGACTCTAATCTTATTGGTTCATTTTATGTCTGGAATCTTTAATAAAGATTGCATCTGTGAGTTTAATTGTTTAAATGAGATTTATTCATTATTAAATAAAAGCAATAGAACAATTCCAATGTTACAATATTTTTTAAAATGTTAGTTCTTTGGAATATTTAAGTTCTTATTTTATTTTCATCATAGGAGATTTTGTTTTCATTAGGAGTTTTCTATAAATTGAAGACAACGAATTATTGAAACTCGAAATCGGGAAGTATGAATAAAGCATACATGGCAATATTCACCACCATGTTTTAATCGCATATATTTCTTTACCTGCTTTTACCAGTATTGCATTATTATTTCGTATGCTTATTTTAAAGCAGATGGTTGAGGTTGACCTGGTTTTACCAATATTGCTTTATTATTACGTATGCTTCTTTGACAGCAGGTGACTTTTTAAAAGGTTGACGCAGAACTATGACATCATAACTATTATTTCATCTCAAAATTGGTCAAGCTTCAAAGCTTTGTTTGCCAGCTAGAAAAATTGAAAATAAAAGCTTAAAAAATTATTATTATTATTATTTATATATATATATATATATATATATATATATATATATATATATATATACCTAAATAAAGAGAGAGAGAGAGAGAGAGAGAGAGAGAGAGAGAGAGAGAGAGAGAGGTCTCATGATTTTTCAAACCGGTTTAAACTGATTAATTACTTAAATTTATTAAGGTAAATAAGGACTTAAAAAGTAATAATGATAACTTAGAACTCATATGATAACTTGAAATTTTCGGTCATAGATTTCGTCTTCTTTCTATATATTTTTCAGAAATTATTTAATTATCATAAGAAAAGTTTTAATTACTTAAAAGATTATTTAAGAAATTTAATTCGTATTATCGATTTGAAAATGTGAGAATGTTAATTTAAATCATGATAAAACAGGAAAAAAAGAAAGTTGCAGATAGGATCCTAAGATGATAAATGGCATCCATGAAATGCTGATAAATTGAAGTTATTTAGATTTAAAGATACATTCAATTCAAAACACTTTATCGTATTATTTTAACTTGCATAAAAATTTTCATTTAGAAAACAAATTACTCTTATTTAAAAGTCGTTTGCATCCTATTTAGTAATAGATGGAAGACTATTTGCCCTTTTCCTCTGTGCACATTATGTCCATTGTGACTCATGCTTTAGTGTTAATCTCTGTGAATTATCCTATAACTTTTATCTATGTGAATTATGCTTTAGTATTTTTCTCTGTGAATTAAGCTTTAGTGTTTTTGTCTGAACTAAGCTTTAGTGTTTATGTCTGTGAATTAAGCTTTAGTGTTTTTCTCTATGAATTATGCTTTAGTGTTTATTTCTGTGAATTATGCTTTAGTGTTTATTTCTGTGAATTATGCTTTAGTGTTTATTTCTGAATTATGCTTTAGTGGTTTGGTTTTCTTTGTGAATTATGCTTTAGTGTTTATATCTGTTAATTATCCTTTAGTGTTTATATCTGCAAATTAGGCTTTAGTGTTTATCTCTGTGAATTATGCTTTAGCATTTGTTAGTCAATTTACAGCATACCCACAAAAATGCGAAGGAAGAAAAACTGATATGGCCCAATGATTTTAGGAGCATTAGAAATGAAGACTTAAAATTCCTATAGTAAAGTGTAATTTAAATGGGGTCATTTTTCAAAACTTCGAGTCAAATTTAAGACAAAATATGTAAATTATAATTATATTTTCTTTCCGAACACATTCTGGGTCGCTTTTTCTCAAAAAGCAATGTTATAAAAAAGATATATATTAAAAAAAATATTTTTTATCTGCCTCTTTGCAAATTTCTTATACAAGAAAACAAAAAAAAATTGTTAATCGTTTGGGACATTTAAACTGTTGTCTAAACTTGATAGAAAAAAAAGTCTTTTCTTGTCAATGTCTTAAAATTTTAAAGGTTAGTCGAAACTAGTTTAATTTCTTCAATACATTATTACAATATTGGTTTTATTTCCAAAATCGGTCAGCCTTTTTCAGATGATTGATTCTATCAGAATAATAAATATTTTAAACTTAATTAAGCTTTACTCATTTGAATATTAATTATTAATTTTATTTTCTTCATCTAACTAATAGTTATTAGTTAGATGAAGAAACCTTCTTCATTAGCAATATATTTCTATTCTCACTTTTTCTCTTAATTTAGGTATCAAAATTCACTTTGCGTTAGTGAACAAATGCTACTTAGTTTAATTCCACAGCTCCAGTTGGTAATCATAGACTGTCTACTCCGACACGACTGATGGAACACGGAAAAAAATCACTTACCGTCACGACAGCAACACTAGCGAGAACGATAGTTAAATCCTAAGGGCCATCACCGATCACGGTATAACCCTTCCGTTAAGAAGCGTGTCCCGTCAAGGTAAGGGAGTATCCCCCACTCTGCCTTATACATAAAAGGATGAATAGAACCAACCACCATGCTAGAAGCTTCTCATCCCCAATTACGAGGTGTCTCCCATGGAACAGCTCTAATTGGTAAAGATTTTAGATCAATTCTGCTTAAAACCAAAAAAAATGAATGGATTTAACAGGAAATAAGATATCTCTACAAAACCTTTTACATAATATAAAAATATACATTCATTATTATTATTTAGAGATTTATTAGCAGGCGTCCTGGCATAGAGGTAGCCTTCCCCATGATCTGGGCGTCCCGGGTTCGAGTTCCGGTTCTGGCATGGTTGTTCTTCTGAGTTCTATCTGTAAGAGTTTGTGTATGTACCCCCCCCCCGTAAAAAGGGGCTTTGCAAGCGAATGTGATGAATGAGTAGCAAAGGTTAAGTCGTTCTCTTGGCCCTAGTTGGCGCTACTAGAAAACAAGATACTCTGATTAGGATTAAATCACTGACTATCTCAGAGAATTTGTCCTTGGCAAGTGCCATTAGAAACAACAGTAGCAGCAGCAGAATTTTACTCGTAAAGTATTTAAATCTACATATTTTCTATGAATATTTGACACATAAGTGTTCAAAAATAATCCTGTAGTCCATTTGAATAAAAAAAAATACGGCAGAATATTTGCATTTCAAAATATTATTTCTCTTATCTTCCATTTTATATTCTTATATTACAAACATTCTCAAACTGTACCTCATTGAATGCTATTTCCAGGATTTTCAATTTCAAATAGAAAGTGGTTATTTTGGAAATCGAGATTGTAGCTCTAATTTCTAAAGAATTTCCGAGCAAAAAAACTATCTGAAATCCAAGTTTATCTTTCAAATAGAACATTCCGAAATCTTTTTAATAAAAAAAATATCTTTTAGATGAAGAAAAAACTTCACTTTTAGTCATCTGAAGAATTTTTTCGTATATTTAATCTCCCACGACAAATTTCCTATTTCTTGGGAATACATAAAAACTCTTTCAAGAAACGGAAGAAAAAAAATAAAAATATTTGGAAAACTTTTGAAGTCGTTCTAAAAATATAAGCTATTTTTCATTAATCCTTTTGACTAATACTCTCCATTAAACTCAATTGCATTTTTTAAGCAGGAAAAAAAAGAATCTATTCTTTTTTTTTCCTTTTATTGCCATGATATGCGGTTTTAATTTCGTTATTAGCTTATTGATATATTAACAGTAAAATTAAAATACCACGTGAGTCTTCTTAGTAGAATATACAGTAGAGTTTGTTTTCAACAATAGTCCATTTAAAGATATTTTCTATTCACAAAATGTTATATACATCTTTATGTTGAAAACCATTATATTCCGGTTGACGATATAAAAAAAACTATCCCAATATACGAGACCGTAACTACCGTACTGTTTAAAGAAACGGAATAAAATATTGGTTCTTGATATTTTGAAGTATGAGTTCAAGAATGATATGAAAAACAACAATTAAAGTTATAGTTACAGAATTACAAAAATTTTCAAATGGCAACACCAATTTATGTTTATTGAAATGCATTCTCCATAGCAAAAAACGATAATTAGTGCTGGTATAATCTGTATTTTTTATAAAAAATGAATCTGTTTTACAACTTGTAATTTCTTTAAAAAAACGTTTGCCTATTGATTCATTAAAATAATTTAATACTTCAAAGTAAGTGGGCGAAACTTTGAGCTTAAAGATAGATAATATATTTTTATTCAAACATTTATATAATATAAAAGAGAAATAGTGTATAGAAATGTAGCAACTATAAAAATTATCCTTTTTGTTCATTTTTGAAGAAAACTCTCATCACAAACTGAAGAAAAAAATTTAAAAAATTATTTTGAAATCTTAATTTAAAGAGTCTTTTTAATATGCCAAAGGACGAAAATATATTTCCGCACCTTGGTTATCAATAATGAAGTTCAATTTAGTAATATTAATATTCTGTTTTAAAGCAAAACAAAGGAAATTCTGGAGCAGGCTTCGTAGTTTGTATTACGACCAAATGAGGAGGCCGACATAGAGCTGGAACTACTCCTTTCTCTCCAAACTTCCGCACCACACCAATAAGAGCGTATTTGGCTCTTGAAGATTTAATGCTATTCATTTTACTTACTATGTTAATTTCGGTGTAATCCGGAACCAAACCTAGGATCCTTATCACTAAACCACCATGATTCTTAAAAATGGTAGAAATTAAAACAGAAAACATTTTCAATAGCAGTGAAATTACTCGAAATGTATTCAAATAAAAAATTAATGTTATAAATAAATAAAAAAAGTATTGTAAAATATATTTATAAATAGTTTTTTTGATA
>JAOUZG010002989.1:0-22089 GCA_026289955.1 Argiope argentata
TCATCCATAGATCGTAATTTAGATCTAGAACAAAGAGCGATCACCTTTGCTCCTGTACGCACAGTAATATCACTCTCGACATGGAGGACTTGTGACCACACAAACGTAACGTTCACCACACACATGCAGAAAGTCTTCGGTTGGCGGGTTCGAACTTGCAGCCCAAGGGATGCGAAACTAACGCCTACCAACCAGGTTATCCCGACCTGATAATTACAATTACTGTAGATAATCGATCAAAAATTTCTACTAGCATTGAATTTTCAACTCCAATTGATTATTCAAAACCAATTGGGATTGATATTTATTACACCTGTTGGGTAATGCAATACAGATTAGAAATTTCTAATGTATTTATTCTCAATTATTTCAATTCGAAAGTACTTCAAAATTAGCCGAAAAAAACTATTAACTTACAATGTTTATTTTAACTGCATCAAAAATTACGAAATCGTTTAAAATAATCTGCTGAAAACATGTTAAACCTAATCTCATTGGCGTGGGGGAAAACAAACTGAATTCGTTACTTATTTAGAGATGGAGAAATGAAGTCGAATTTTTGTCGAAAAAGATAGTTTTTAATCAATTAATAAAAAAATTAATTAATATATGAAAACTTCAAATGTCATACAATACAAGTTTTTAAAAAGTTACTTGAACTTGATTGGATGAATATAAAGTATTTTATTAATGATGGAAAATTCGAACAAGATATATATAGGGGGAGTGTGAGCTAACAGCAAGAATTGAAATAAATAAATAAATAAATAAAATGCTGAAAGAAAGCAAATCGTACCCATCGACAACGCTTGATACTTAATTTTCATTGTTTATCAAAAAGATTTCCAAGAGACAAAGGGAAAAAAAATTAACTTGATTGAGTTATTGATGCATCTTAGGACCAAATTAAACACTGGACTTAAGAAACGCATGGAGACTAAATGACTAACTTTTAAAACAACATTACCTTTAATTAAATAACTAACTTTTAAAATAGCATTAGAAAGCAGGATAAGAACTGAAAATGCATAACTATTTTATATTAAACATGATAACGTACATTAACAAATTCAGTTTTTTAGAAAAGTTAAAATATTTGGAAAATTTGCTAAACAAGCAATTATTTATATAATTGACTTAAAACTAAACATTTGTTTCTCAAATTTCAGTTCAATGTAGCACATTGGATATGGCTTAATCCCTTTTTTTAAACACTTTAAAACCCTGAATCTTTTTTAATCCTTTTTTTAAGCTTTTCTGAATTCAATAGCCAGAATTAAAAAGGCAGAGTATTCACTAGAAATGATTTCAGTCAAAGAATTATGAAATTTTTAATTTCTTTCTTTCTTGTAAGTAAACATATTACAATTTTCTTAAATTAATTGTAAATAAGTTAGATGTAATCTTGTGTCAAATATTAGATTAAACTAGTTGATAGGAAATCTGTATGCCTGAATCTGTATGTAAAAATCGTGTATGCGTGTACATGATATTCCTAAACGGAAACACCTTGATATATTATACGTGTCGCTCAAAATTATCAAAATGTAGATTTGTATTAATTTTTTTTAATATAATGTGTCAAAATATTGATTATCCATGAGTCAGTCTTTCAGTGAGTGTTTGAGCAATTATTTCAAAATACAAAAAATAGATAAATGAAGTTTGGTACATTGCTTTGACATCTTTACGGCAAAAATATCGAATTTTTAGTTCAATGTAAAAGATTCAAAATTCATAATTGTTTCTATTCAAATATTCTAAATAATACGGATAGCGCTACACTACACAAGCATATGAGAAAATATGAAGATTAATACTACCATTGATCTTTATCATGATTGTAAATCCTTAGATTACTTTTAATAATAATAATAATAATAATAATAATAATAATAATAAAATCTTGATAAAAATTGCTTTCAAGTTTGAGCCCGACAACTTTTAAGATCGATCCACATCAAAGTGTGCAGTTTATGAAGTTATCTTCCATATGAAACACCTGCCAAAATTTAAGTAAAGTAATGTAAATTCATTTATTTGATCTTAGTAAATAACAGGTTATGACTTCAAGCCATAGCTATGAACTCTAACACTTTTCTATAATCATAAATATTTTATAGTTCAGGCAACACTGAAGCCTTTATTTGCCTTATTTTCCGTTAGTAGGTTCTTAAAAACATGTCATTAAAAGTCGTGCTGCATTTTGCACAAAATTCATCAAAAGCTATGTTATTTATCCATTCAGAATTTAGCCTCTAATGAAGAAGTCTCTTTAGCATAACAAAGAAAAAATTGCTTCAAAACCCTGCAAAATAAATACAGAATTTTTGAGTTTTTTAAAAATTTTATACATCTACCGTTTTATCTAAGAAAAGTATCTTCTTGGATAAACTATTAAAAATATATATTAAGAAAAATTATAGAGTCAAAACTTTTTAAATGTTATCAGTTAAAAATTTTCAAACATTTAATTTAATTTATTTTGCTAATTATTTTATCTACATCAAGGTATAACTATTAATAACCAAGTATTAAAAATTAAAATATTAATTGTTACTAATATTAATAAATATCTAAACATTAATAACTAAACTTCCCAGATATAAATAATTTTTTAAAAAATGTTTTTATTGTTTCTTTTATGAATTTGAAAGAGATTATTTCATTCCGTTCATTATACAACTTTAAAAAGTAGCCACAGTATAAAGGATTGAACACATAATCCCATGCTTTTACACTGTATAAATCTGAAAAGACAAACAATATAATAGTATACTTTATTATATTCTTCAAAATTAAGGTTACTTTAAAACTCAAAATTCAATTGAATCTGCTTACTTTAAGCGAAGAAAAATAATTAGAGGTAGAGATTAGAGTAAAAGGCATAAATTTGCATTTTAAAAATAGTTTTAAAATAAATGTGAAATATATTTAATTTATTAACTATATATTTATAGCAACTTTTTGAATATATTCCTTCTGAGTTTCTAATGCTTCAATGCGATGCTTAATCACAACAGAGCATAAAACTGCAATCTGAATAAAAATTCAATGAAACTTTAAAACAAAATTTCTTTCAAATAAGCTTTATCCAAGAAATACTATTGAAACTAAATACAAATTAAATCTAAGTACACACAGACGCTTATGGGACACACAAGTTGAGAAAAAATTTCGTTCCTGTTTTATTCAACGAGATCTTGTTCCTCTCTTACTCCGTCACCATTCACAACGCCCTTTGCCCTAAAGGACCCTTCGAGCCCTCAGTTCCTTTGGCATCCTTAAATGGTCGTAAAACATCCATTGTGTTGACTCCCCTCCGATCCATCAAGATGCCCTAACTTGTTGGAGGAAAGAAATACATGAAAATGCGTCGGCAACGCTTGGAGAACCGACACCTCCCTACGTTATTATCCGTGCATAACGACAGAGCATCGTCTCTTAGACTACGTTAAAGTACGTGTAGCGCGCTTGCCGTGACGTCTTGCGGCTACGTCGAAATACGTGTGTAACCCTTAGAGGGTTAAAGATGAACTATTCGCAGGAATAAATGAAAGAAGAGATGAAGAAATGAAACAAGGGCCAGCTAATATTGAAGAATTAATTACCACCAGAATAAAGGCTTTGGCGTGAAGGGTTCAAGAGAATGATGAGAAAATTCGTACTATTCACAGAGCTTTGAGAAGAGTGTTGAACGTTAGCAGAAGGTAAAGCTGTAATTTTGCTTCCCAGCACGAACAGCGTCATCCTAATAAAGATCGTTTTACGATCAGCACTGTTTCATGCTGAGAGAATACTGAGTTAATGATGTCAGGCCTTGGCAACAAACTTAACGACCATTTGGAGACTTCGAGATGAATTTGGCAACAAAATGGATAGTACTAGAAAGTTCAAGAATTTTTCCGATCCGCCAAATAGAAACTGAGATGTGCCCTGATTGGCCTCGAAGATTCTTACCCCTCCCCCATTAGCTATAAAAATCTAGCAGACTCAAGCTGAAGATGTTCTGATTTGAATGACGTTCGTTAAATGAAATGAGCCGGAATCAAAGCTGGAGAAGACAAATGTCGAGTGTTTGAGAAAGGATAGCGTAGCAACGAGAAGTAACAACATTGCATTTAGTTCAAGCGAGTGATGAGCTGCTGTGTATTGATTAAGCAACTACGTATAGTGTGTGAAGTAGCCAGAGAGTAGGTGTGAATGGGCAGCTAAAGCGTTTATGCAGTGATAAGTTCTGCCGTTTGGAGAGACCGTAAAATTAGGCTACGAGGAATGCCTCACCTACTGGATTCTGTCTGTGATTTGAGAGATGTGGACGATTATTACTTGTGAGCTACTGTCTGCTGTAGTGTGTCGTCCTGTGTTCGTCTCGGCTCTATATATCTGTCCTTTGTGTATTCTTGGTCTTTGCGTTATTGTCTTCGTGTGTAAATAAACGTCATTCTTCTTGTTTTTCTACTGAAGACTGCTGATTGAGTCTTCACATCTCTACACCCATCATAAAACTATAGAACCAAGCATCGAAGACATTGGTCCAGCCAAACCGTTCTTTGACTCTCTGGAGTTACCAGCACTTATATTTGGGGATTTTAATCTGCATCATTCCATGTGGGGTTCAAACTTTAATAACTCTCTAAGTAATACGTTCGTTGAATAGCTTCAGAATTCAAGTTACGTTCTTTTTAACACGCCTTTATTTACACTTCATATTCAGAGTATACGGGGAATACTTCCATTATGCATCTAACATGTGTTCAAGTTCAAGATATCATCAAATTTCGTGTCAAATTATAGATTTGACATTCAAAAGTGATCACAATCCAATTGTAACATAATGGGCAAACCTGGAACAGATACCTCACATCATAAAATCTATTAACTGGAAAAAAAAATATGGAAAATTTTACTCAAATCCTTTTTTCCGAACACAATACCTAATCTAAAGTTAGTCTAAGATTTCTGAAGAAATCAAAATTAATACCAAACACGTTACTTTAAAGAACAATTCTTCCCTACCTCTGGGGAATATGTTGCCTGTTATAATTTTTTTTAAAAATTCTAAATGAAAGCACAAAGACAGATTCCAATTTCAGATTGTGTTAAATATAAAAAATTTACATCTAAACTCCGAAGTAAGTATGAAGATCGCTAGTCGTAACTATTGGAATTCCATTTGTATTATCTCTCGTAATCCTCGAATGTTTTATACCAGGTTTCGAAAAACCAGTAGCCACTCGCAACAGGAAATCAATACACAGAGAAGGATATTTTTATCTGTGGGTCAATATTTCCAATATAATTCTCCAAAAGAACCGATATATTTCGAATCTTGTTCAGCAAGGTAAACTGTTTCTGAATTATTTTTCACGTAGCACATACCATGAACCTATTCCATTAGATCTAAATGAAGAATCCCATTCTTTTTTCAATAACCCAATCTGTATTCAAGAAGTTAAGATAGCAATACGTAAAACGAAAAACAGTTCTTCCGGTGCGAACAGCATTCCTGCAAAATGGTTTAAGAACTAACAAAAGCTCAAATAGGGAAACTAAGGGAATATTTTAAAGAAACCTTTTTAAAGCTAAAATCCCTGAAGAATGGAAACACTCGCTAATTTTTCCAATCCCCAAACCAGGAAAGGACAAATCAGAAATAGAATCATACTGATCAATAGCACTAACCAAAATAAAAAAAATATTCGTGCAAAAATATTCGAAAAAGTTTTAACACACCGTTTAACGCAATTCCTTCTAGTCTTTAAAAAAAAATACCCTCAGACATTTATGGATTCTTGCTACTTCGAAGCAACCAATTGGCCATTTATAATATATACCGGGATATTATGGAATCCCACTCAAAAAGAAATTTCTTTGTTAGTATTAATTTGGATATTAAGCGTGCTTATGATTAGATATAAATTGATGGTCTTATTTTAACCCTTTGCACTCCGACGGTGCCTCTGACTCACCATTCAAAATTGTTCATCATTTTGACCTTTTATTTATTTATTTTTCAATTTTAATTGTTAAAAACCCTTATATAATTTTTAAGAGATGTAGATTAATATTTTAAAGAAATTTGACTTAAAAGAATTATGTATATTTATTTCTCATAGCAATAAACAAATCTTTGTATAAGGTGAATAATTTTGCATTTAATTATTTTTCAGAGAGTAAATTTTAAAGTATCTCCAAATAGGAATTTCATAAGGCACTGAGAAATTCATTCATCATTTCCTACAGGATCAAATATTGAAATTCGCTGAAGAAATCAACTTTCAAACACGAAATCCATCCAGAAAGACTTTGCACAGGGTAGTGTTTTACTGTTTTATCCCCGATTCTTGATTGATTTATTTAAGTTCTTGGGACTCATACCTGCTATCTATGACCTTTGTCCTCTGCTCCCCGATTCTTTTTGCTATATTTATGTTTGATTTTCAGGAAACTTTAGACGAAAGTGTAAAAGGCTCGATCTTTGTTGATGATATATTTATCTAATGTTCAAATAGTTCTCTGGATAATATTATAAGGAAACTTCAAAATACGATGTATAATATGAGCAAGTGTTGCTCTAATTGAAAACTTTCTATATCCCCAGAAAAATGTGCAATCTCTGATATTTCAAGTAAAAAAATGTCTACATTTCTTAATATCTAGTATGCCGGTTTTAATCTCCCATAGAAACCAAACCTAAAATATTTGGGAGTCTCTTTCTCCAAAACAATATAAATATCCGAAATCTCAAAACAAAAGCGCTTCGTTTGGGGTCCAGATTGGAAATCCCAGTGAAATTCTATGAGCTATTGTTTGAATTGTGTCTATTATTTTTTAATGTGATTGGGCAAGTTTATTGAAGACTGAACAGAAGTAGAAAAATAAACAGCTCACAATGTTGCCGGCAATCCCAACAAGTTGTTTTATTCTTGGAACATAATTTTAAAAAGCAATTGATTTCAATGCATTGATATTTCGAAAATCAATGCATTGAAATCAACTACTGACTGTTGGCGTCGACGATCTAACACGTAAGCACTGAAAATTTTCTAAACATCTGCATCTTTTCCTTTTTTTTGTCTAATATTAGATTATTCATTAACTGAACACCGGATACTACAAATTTCTAGCTTCAAATCCTTGAGATCAAGCCTTTTCAGTGCCTTTACTCAGAAATTAACTGGATCTTCATTCTTAAGGTCCCAAGTGTTGCGTGCTCACGCCTTATACTTATATTAAATATGAAACACTTAAAGCAAAAGCTTCGTAAGATATTCCGAGCAGTAGAATAGAAAACAAGCATCAAATGTCGAACGCCAACTTTATTCCAACGATAAACAAAACACACTAAATTCCATAAACTTAATAACAATGTTGCCATATTTGAAAACTAAATATTACAAATATCACAATAAAAAAGATAATATGACAAAATAGAGAGTTAATAGAACGGAACATCCTCCCACCTTGAGCTGTCGGAGGACAGCTCAATAAAATCTTCATAAAATTTAGTATTTCACATATTACAAATTCATTCTTTTAGGTAATTTTATAATACGGCCATTTCTTGCCACAAGTGGGGCATTTTCTTGCTCCAATAAGAGCTGCTATCAACTCCAAACGAGGTATAGTGAGTACTTTAGGAGGAGCAACTCTAGACTTGGCGGCTAAAAGATTAACCTCCACTCTTTGAGCCACTTCCACTCTGATAAAAACGACTGCTGCATATGCATTTTGGCTCGCATCGCAAAAAGTATGGATACTAATCCTCTGCTGTTCAGTAGACGAAACACAAAGCCAACGCGGTATGCTTACATTTTTCAATAAATGCAGATCATTGAACCTGTCTGAAAATTCTTTCTGACATTCAGTTTCAATCTCTGAATCCCAAGAAATATTTTTCTTCCAAAGTCTCTGCAGTAGTAACTTGGGAAAAAGTAAAGCACGGCAAACAAATCCTATCGGGTCGAAAATTTTATGGGATATTGACAAGATCTTCCTTTTAGTAATATCATTTAGTTCAAACTTATCCAGCCAATCTAAATTCAAATGTAATTGGTCTTGATCTCGCTTCCAAGATACACCCAATATTAAGGAAGTACCCTTTTCTCCCGTACTTTGCCAGTCTCTCAAATTAAACTTTCCTGTTTCCATAATATCTTTGGCTTCTTCTTTAAATCGTAATAGTTCCTTTTTTGTTTCAACACTTGTAACAACATTGTCCACATAGAAACTATCCTTCAATTTCTTTAACAATTCTGAATCATATCAGGAATCTTCACAATATCTGTGTAAATGAAAATCTATGACAGCACCGAGCAAGTACGGACTGCTTTTCACACCGAAAACCACTCGCTTATGACGAAAAATTTTCAATTTTTGATCATCGGTCCACCATAAGAATCGCAGATAATCTCTGTCCTCTTCTCTCACGCCAATCTGCAAAAATGCCTTTTCAATGTCCGCTGACACGCCATATTTTTTCTCTCGAAACCTCAGAATTAGAGATGGGATTAGTTCAATTAAGTTTGGTCCACAATTTAAACATTGGTTTAATGATGGGTTGCACTTTTCCCTTGCTGATGCATCAAAGACTGGTCTTATTCTTGTGGTTCCATAATGTTTTATAATTGGTCTGTGCGGGAGATAATGCACGCCTGATTCTTTATCTGTAGACGGTACTTCTTCAATAAAACCTAATTTCAGCCATTCTGACAACGTACTGTCATATGCATTGAAAAGCTTTTCAGAATGAAGCCTCTTTGTCATTTTTTCTAATCTCTTCAAAGCTAATTCTTTATAAGAGGGCAAAGGCAGATGCTCTTCTTTCCATGGTAGTGCGACCTCATAGCGACCATCTGTAGTTACTGCAATAGAATTTAAGAAGTTTATTTTCGTTTCCAAATCTTCTTCTTTCTTAGATTTTACCATAGCAGAATCTTTAATTCCAATAACATCAAGGTTCCATAGATCTGTCATAGAAGCCTCCTGTATAAATAATGAAGTCACAGTCATGGCCAGGTTCTCGGTTTCATCACTAGAAGTAACTTTACCCATTAATGTCCAACCTAAACGAGTTTCGATCCCAAGAAGTCCACAAGACAAATTTATTTGCCTTCCAGTGAACAATTTGGATGCAAGATCAGCTCCGATCAAAACCTCAATAGGCCCTGGTGGATCATCAGTATCAGTTATATGAACATTAAGACATCTAGCCTCTTCCATCCAGGGACCTCTTTTTATAGAATTGACATTTCCGCAAATTATGGGTTGATCCAAAATCTCGAAATTTTCAATATAACTGCCTTCAAGACTTCCCAGTTCAACATTAAAACAGAAATGATTTTTCTGTGAAGTCCTAAGTCCACCGAAAAGGGAATGGATTATAACTTCCTGTCTGAATGATTCGCATCCCAGTTCCGAGGCTGTTTCCTTCAGAATATATGACCTTTGGGATCCTGTGTCAACTAGAGCTCGAACAGCTCTTTTTCGGCGTAGTCCCCTAGCTGTTATCTTTAAAGTTTGTAAAAACACCTTGGGTTCCTTGGCGAAAGTAGACAACGCAGAAAGATTTTGCTCAGGTTTTATCTCATCAAAACTAAGGTTTTTAGTTTCTTCTTTCTTCTCAGATAGCATCGGACACATAAGCGGCACATGGTGCTTGCTACATATTATACATTTAAGCTTAATTCGACACCTTTTTGCGTTATGTACGACCTTTAAACATGAGAAATAAGCCTGCTTAGCTCTTAATGTCTTCCTTTTATCATCGAGTGACATTTTTTGAGCAATAAAACAATCAGAACTAGAATGTGCTTTTGAACAAAAAAGGCAGAATAACCTTGTTTCATTGTGAACCAAGAGTTCCGAAGCAGTAGCCACATCTTCATTTTTTGATAATCTATTGGTTCGAACCTTTAAGTCCTTTTTGGCAAGTCCAAAGCCATCCATTGCCATTGAAATTCTCTGTTAGGCTTCGACTTCAGTCTTAATGAATTTCATAAGTTTTTCTAAGCGACCAGTAGGAGTTGGATCCGCATAAACATTTCTTCTGTAAGTGCGCAAAATATCTTCAGATAAACTGCTCTCAACAAGAGGATACAATAATGGAGCACATTTTTCCGCTGTTATACCGAGTGATTCAAGCGCTCGCATAGCTGATTCCAATTTATCGTATACATCATGGATTGGCAAAGGTTTTGCAACGTTCTTGATAACTAATTTCAAAAGTTCTCTTATATAGACTTCCACCAACATATCCTCTTGACCGAAACGTTCTTTCAAACTCTGAATCACTTTTGGATAATTTTGTGCCGTAGGTGGGAAACTTTGCACTACTTCCCTTGCCTTCGAACCATCTTGAGTCGATTGAATCAGATACTGAAATTTGTCTTCTGGTGCCAAGCTAGCATCTTCGTGTATTTTTGAAAATTGGCTCCAGAATCCAAGCCTTTCCATTAATTCCCCGTTATACTTCTTCAGTTCAATTTTAGGTAATTTGTATCTTGGGGTTTCATTGACAGCATTCGACACTTTATCAGCTTTAACGCGATTATTCTCTTCAATAGACAATTTCAACTTTAAAAATCTTTCCTCATATTCATCGCGTACTGAAATTTCTTTTTCCAACTCTGCTTCATCACTATCTTCCAACATTATATAGAAAATACTTTTATCTAATTCTTTTAATTTCTCAATTTTAGACTGAATAATTAAAAATTTAGCATTTACCTCTGAATCACCATATCCTTTTTCACCTATTAAGGATTCCAACAGATAGCATTGTTTTGTAAACGCAGATCTAACGACAGTTCGATCAGCCTTTTCAACTTTCGTTTTATCCATAATTAAAAGTCCTGTCGCGGACGCCAAATGTTGCGTGCTCACGCCTTATACTTATATTAAATATGAAACACTTAAAGCAAAAGCTTCGTAAGATATTCCGAGCAATGGAAAAGAAAACATGCATCAAATGTCGAACGCCAACTTTATTCCAACGATAAACAAAACACACTAAATTCCACTGCGATTCTGCTCAACTCAGAGTCCGTATTTGAGTTATTATCACCCATAATTGAAAGATGGCACAATAACGGTATTAAAAAGAATTTAACATACCTCGCTATTTACCGCGATAAAAATAGCTTTGCCACGTTCGGAATTCAAGTCCAAGGTCACCAATGTAGAGATATTTTTGATGTTAGCACACATATTAGAGAATTAAGTCAGTTCAATCATTTGGAATAACATCGACTTTACGAAACAACTTTACTAACTGAAAACAAAGCAAGCATTAATTTTTAAAGCAATATCTGGTTGCCAACTCAGAAAAAACATATGAGTAATAATATTTAGATAAATTATAAAAAGTACGGAAATACAGTGAGTCAGCTAGGATAATCTTTTTAACATCACGATAATAAATCTTGCGTTTCCGCTGATGCACGTGATACAAAAAATAATAGGGTTCATAGTTGGTTCACGGAGCGCCTAGCCCCGGCATGGGGCTGTGATCTCCGGTAGATGACTACATAAACTTGAAACCTGACGGTCAGTAAGTTGGCGTGATCTTCTTCGTAGATTCATAAGTAGAAATTGAAAGAAAAGAGCTGTTGAGAAGAAAGGCGAAACATAGCGAAGCACAGGTTCTCATTGGTTGTCAGGATAGAGTGGGAGGAGTTAACTGAGAGTGAGAGTTAAAGTGGGAGGAGCATTTGAAAGTGAAAGTAACAACAGGGAATGAAGGCATGCTGCCTGGCAGAAAAGTTAAAAACAAGTTAAAGCAAGCAAAAAACAGCAGAAAAATTAGATAAGGATATTGCGAGGTCTTTTAATGCGGTGGTTAGGAGCATATTTAGGAATTGAAATAATAGCCTCGTTATTATGGAAATCAAGATTTTTAAAAAATTTAATTGCAAGTTTTTTAATAAAAGTTTTAAGAGGAGGGTAATCAAGTGACTTATACATGTTTGTATTGGGCATAAACCATTTACAATTACAAAATCGTCTAATTAAATTATTCTGTTGAACTTCAATGATTCTAAGATTAGATTTGGCAGCATACCCCCACACCGGACATGCATATGTAAGTACTGGACGCAAATAAGCAGTGTAAATAAGTATTTTGTTATCCCTAGACATTTTAGAGTTTCGAGAAATTAAAGGATAAAATTTACGAGTTAGGTCTCGAAACTTGTTTTTAATATAAATAAAATGGGGACGCCAAGAGAGTTTGTTGTCTAATATGACACCTAAATACTTGCATTCCTTAGACCACGGGATAATTTGATTTTTAATTTTGATGGGGCGGAATTCTTTATAAACGTGATTTTTAGTAAACATAATTGCTTCGGTTTTGCTAGGGTTGATCTCTATTTTCCATTTGATAAGCCAGTCTTCAATAGTTTTAAGGTGCCTGGTCAAAGCTATTGAAATGTAATTTGGATTTTTGTTCCTGGCTAGTATAGCGGTATCATCGGCGTACATGCAAAGCAAGGTATTGAATTGCCTAGGGATGTCATTGACATAAAGTGAGAAGAGAATAGGGCCAATTTTAGAACCTTGGGCTACGCCGGCTTTGATATGTTTCGTATCAGAAAGAGTGTTGTTTACTCTGACACAGAAATACCTGTCGTGAAGATAAGAAATAAGAATTTTAATGATGTAATTTGGAATTTTATATGTGATAAGCTTGTAGATAAGGCCTTCCTGCCAAACCCTGTCAAAGGCTTTCTGAATGTCAAGAAACACAGCGGCAGATTTTTGGTTGTTAGAAAAACCCTCTTCGACGTATTCAACTACCCTGATAAGTTGATGGGTGGTCGAGAGATTATTTCTAAAACCAAATTGTTCTGGGCAAAGAATGTTATTATCTTCAAGGAAAGAGTTAAGACGATTAAGTATTATGTGCTCGGCAATTTTACTGATGGAGGAAAGTAGTGAAATGGGTCTATAACTGGACGGCACGGTTGGGTCTTTACCAGGTTTCAGAATGGGGGTGTTGAGACTCTATCTGAATTTCATATCATTCAGTCGTTTCTCCTCTAATAATATTCAAAGATGTGGTGTCTTAATATAAAATAATTCACTCGTATTTAATCTGACTCCATTTTATTCTCTCTTATTTACAATTCTCTTTACAAGATGTTGCCATACACAAAAACATTATATTGGTTTCGCGCGCAATTAATTCAAACTAGAGTTTTAAAGAAGGTTAAAGCTCTAGTATGTTTTAAAAATAAAATGTATTTTTTTTTTAGCCAAAGGCGCTCGTAACATCCTCCCACCTTTTGATTTTTAAATTAGGAGGATACAAAATCAAAATAGCACAACAAAATATTAAATTCAAAATAATAAGAAATCAAAACATAAAAGACACAAATATGAAAAGTATATAATAAAGTTCAAAAGTTATTTAAAACGTGAAGGCTTAACTACACTTCTTCCACTTCTAGTTTTTGTTTCACAGTCACTTTCTAAGCTCGGGATTTTGATTTCTTTATACGAAGCAGCCGATTCATTATTTCTCGTAACTACAGGATCGTCATTGTCTAATTCCAAGGGGTATAAACGTTGCACTGAACGCACAAGTTCTCCACTTGCTGTTTTTATCTTTACTACTCGGATGCAACCATCTTTCCCCGGGAACATTTCAATTATCTTTCCTAGAGGCCAGTCTAGTCGCTTTTTGACATCACTTTCAATTATAACAATATCTCCTACTTGCATTTGCCTAGATTCCTTTACTTTTCGCTTCTTCTGGATTAATAAGCTCAGATATTCTTTTCGAAATCTTTTCCTCAAGTCCTCTCGTAATTTTTGTTGATACTGATATCGTTTGGAGATATTTACTTTATCCAAAGTATCCAAATCGGGAACTCCTACCTTTATAGTCTCTTGAATGAACATTGAGGGAGTCAGTGGAGTTAAATCATTCGGATCTTCTGACAGATAATTCAGAGGTCGAGAATTGATACTGGCCTCTACGTCGCAAAGAATAGTAAACATTTCTTCGTAATGAAGCGATGCCTTCCCTAAAACTCTCCTCAAAAGCTTCTTCACCATCTTAATCATGCTCTCAAAAAATCCACCCCACCAAGCCGCTGTTGGGGGGTTAAATTTCCACTGAATTCTTAAGACAGAAGCGTCATTTACAATCTTGTCCCAATCAAGAGGACCCATCAAATTATTTGTTCCAGTGAAATTTGTTCCGTTATCGCTGTATATAGTCCTAGGTCGCCCTCGTCTTGCAACGAATCTTCTGAAACCTAAAAGAAATCCATTAGTCGAAAGACTCTGTATTAATTCCAAATGAATGGCTCTATATACTGCGCAAGTAAAAAGCAAGATCCAAGCCTTTTTCCCATCCTTCAAATGAAGCGGCCCTGCTAAATCCACTCCAGTGACCTCGAATATTAAGGCTTCCCGTACACGGTCTTCCGGAAGTGGCGCGGGAATTGTTTCAATTCTCTTGCTCGTATATCTTTTGCATCTTATACACCTTGAAAGCACTTTCTGGACAGTTTTCCGGCCTTGCAGAATCCAAAATTTCTGACGGATATCTGTTAGGACAACTTGAACTCCAGCATGGGAAGATATCAAATGATGTTCGAAAATCAACCTCTCAACTAATGGGTGCTTACAAGGCAATACTAGAGGGTATCTAAAATTTTCTTCATCATCTCGTCTAGTAATTTTAGTCTTCAATCTAATTAGTCCATCAGAATCACTAAACACACAGAGTGATTTGAGTTTTGATTTTACATCTTCGTTATTAAAGGTTTCTTGTTGCACGATTTTTATCACCCCTTTTTTCGGCAGTATCTAGTTCTGCAACAGTTAAAAGATCTTTTATCTTGTTCATAGGACTTCGGCAATTTTGTACAAATCGTATAATCCATGCTACCATTCGCACAATTTTTGAATATTTTGAGAATTTGTACAAATACCAGGATTTATTCAGATCTGTAGTGTTAACCAACGTCACTACCCTCTTTTTCCTTTCTTGGAAAACCTCTTCCAAATTGTATTCAGAGTCTGTCGCTGGCCATTCTTTCTCTGGCAGTTTCAACCACTGTGGTACCCTCCCACCATCTCGATTTCAAAAATCCTTGGATCGAACAGCCACGGGAAGGGAGATCAGCGGGGTTGCAAGTCCCTGGAAGATGTTTCCAATCATCTTTTGAAGAAAGACTTCGTATTTCTTCTACTCTATTATTCACGAACGTACCCCAATGACCTTGTTGTATCCAATAAAGGGCAACAGAAGAATCTGTCCAGTAAAAAGTAGGTACGTTTCTCAAAGACATAGATTTTTTAATGTCTGAAGTTAACCGAGCTCCAATGCAGCAGGCCAATAATTCTAGACGAGGTATTGTAATAACTTTTAAAGGTGCTACTCTACTTTTTGCTTCTATAAAATATATTTTGACTTCTTCTCCCAAGGTATTTCTCAAAAATACAACAGTACTATATGCAAATTTGCTGGCATCACAAAAGGTATGAAGACTTGGTCCTTCTATGAAGCCATTGATCTTAACACATCTAGGGATCTTAACTTCCGACAGTAATTTCAAATCAACGATCAAAGTTTTAAATTTTTTCTGAATGTCATCTGGAAGAATTTCATCCCACCCTAAGTTTCTTTTACAAATATTTTGTACTAAAAGTTTTAAACATATTGTCACAGGACATAAAAATCCCAGTGGATCAAATATCTTTTGAGCCGTTGACAGAATATTTCTTTTACTGCAAACATCAAAATTAAATTCAGCATTTTGTAAATCACAGAAAAGGAAGTCTTCCTTTCTATTCCATAGCAATCCAAGTACTGAGGTTGGAGCGATCGGTTCGTCCAGACTTAGCTCCCTTGTATATTCCCAACCTCGAAGATCAAAACAAGCATTGGAAAGCAACAGCTTTGCTTCTTGGATGAAACGGGTAAGATCCTCTTCATTGTGCACGGATGTCACACAGTTATCTACATAAAAAGAATTCTTCAGTATTTCAGAGGTTTCTGGAAAAAGCTCTTTAGATTCCTCTAGATGATTATTCAAAACCGCTGCCAAGAGGAAAGGACTACAAGTGAGGCCAAAAACAAGTCGGCGATGACGAAGTACCTCAAATTTTCTGGTTTCGTAATCTTCCCACCAAAGAAATCGTAAAACATCTCGATCTTCTTTTGCAATTGAAATTTGAAGAAAGGCCTTTTTGATATCAGAAATTACCCCAATGTTATTTTGTCTGAATTTTCTTAAAATGGATGGAATTTGCTCTATTAAATTTGGTCCTTTTTCCAGACAGTCATTTAAGGACGGAACTTTCTTAACTCGACAAGAAGCGTCAAACACTGGACGTACCTTGGTTGAAGAGTTTATCTTAAAAACACCTCGATGTGGTAAATAATAACTTGGATTTCCGTCCTCCATTTTGGGCACTTTCTCTATTATATTTTCCTCAAGCCATTCTTCAAAAACAGCTTCATATTCAGCATATTTCTTTTCATCTTTTAACTTTTGCGAAGTACGGATGCAACGTTGTTCAGCTATAGGTCTATTGTCTTGTAGAGTTTCTTTTGTTTCTATCCAAGGCAGCTTAACTATGTATCTACCATTTTCATCTCTATCCACTGTTTTCATAAAATGATCCATTGCGTTTCTTTTCATTTCTTCTTTAGATTTAGTTTCAGCTGGATCCATAATACCTAAGGTTTCTAATTTCCAAAGATCAGAGATAGAGCTATTTTGTATTAACATTGTAGTCACCAGATGAGCGGAAGTATTTTCTTCCTTTTCTCCACATACTTTACCCATGATTAGCCAGCCTAATTTTGTTTCATATGCTACTAATCCGCATTTGAGAGCATATATATTTCCTGAGAATAACTGTCCGCAGAAGTCGGCCCCTATCAGCAATTCAATGTCAGGACAATCTTTGCCTTGATCAGACAGTATTATATTCTTTTTCTTCAATTCATTTTCCCAATTTCCTTTTTTGATCCTAGGTATTTTTCCGCATATAACTGGTTTATCAAGGACTTGCATAACATAACTAAATCCCGTATTCAAATTCTGAAGGGTTATTTCATACAGTCCATGATCTTGTTTTTCTAATGTAGACCCACCAAATACCGAATGTATGATATTTTTAACTTCAATGGGTCTGAGGTTCATTTCCTTAATTGTTTTCTTTAATAAGTATGAACGCTGCGAACCACTGTCAATAAGAGCCCGTACTCTGCGTATTTTTCCTTCTGCTTTAATATTAACTTGTAATGTTTGAAGGAGAACTTCTTCAGCAGCGCACTGATTGGATAAGTTGACATTCAGTTTCTCTTCCACCTCAAGTGTTTTGACTTTTGTTTGGTTAGATGGCAGATCTGGACACATCAACGTCCAATGTCTCTTATTACAAAGCAGGCACTGTACATTCGACTTGCAAATTTTTGATGTATGACCAGGCTTTAAACAAGTGAAGCAGCATTTTTTATTTTTCAAAATCTCATGCTTTTTCCCAAAATCAAATTTTTTGGTATAATAGCATTCTTTACTTTCATGAGTTTTTTCACAAAAAATGCAAATGGGGTTCTTTCTTTTTTCTATACCACCTGAAAACAAATCTGTAGCCGTAGCCACAGAGTCAGAATGTAATACTCTTTCTTTCTTCTCATTATACACCTTCGGTATAAATCCTGTTTTCGCCAGGCGAATTCTTTCTTCACCTTCTATTTCAGTTTTCAGAAAGAGTAATAAGTTTTTCAATTTTTCCGTATATACATTGCTTTCCGAGTCATGATTTGCTATTACAATAGGATTACGTAACCATACTCTGAAAATATCTTCAGGTATACAGGATTCCACGAGGGGGAAAAGCATTGCTGAGTATTTGTCTGATGTTAATCCAATTGATTCTAGAGCTCTTAAATAAGTTTCTAATTTATCATAAATTTGCGATGTGCTTAATTTTCTTTTAGCTTCTGTAGTATTTATTATAACTAATTTTAGTAGCTCACGAACGTAGTACTCAATAAGCAATTCGTCTTTTCCGAAACGAGATTTTAAACTTTCTATTGCCTTGCAATAATTTTCATTTGTTGGAGGATAACTGTCTATAATTTCACGTGCTCTAGTTCCTTCATTTACACATTGAATCAAATATTGAAACTTGTCTTCATTTTCTAATTTATCATCATTATGGATTCGTTTAAATTGACTCCAGAAAGCCAACCAATTTTTGATTTCACCATTAAATTTAACAAGTTCTATTTTGGGTAACTTAAGTTTTCGTTTAATTCTAGGTGAAATAGAGCCAACGCTTTCCCTTTCAGCGTCAGAAAGTTTAGACAAATATATGTCCACATTAACTTTCGCATCTATCATTTTCGTGCTGTATTCCTCGATTTTAAGATATTCCTCTTCATACTTTTCAGTATCTGGATTTTCCAAAAGAAAACTACATACTTCATTATCTAATTTGGCCAAATCCGAATAAATTCGTTCCAGATTACTGAAAAATGATTTAATTTCTTTTTCCTGAGGTTCTTCGACCTTTAATCTCTCAATCAGAATATTATACGTTTTCGTAAAGTTAGATCTAATAGGCATTCGCTTCTTAACGAACATCTCCATTTTTATTCCGTTACTGAATTCTTATTGCAAATAAAAAACAAACGTACCGTATTTTCAGCGAGCACGTCCGGGTTCACCACAATGTTGAGACTCTATCTGAATTTCATATCATTCAGTCGTTTCTCCTCTAATAATATTCAAAGATGTGGTGTCTTAATATAAAATAATTCACTCGTATTTAATCTGACTCCATTTTATTCTCTCTTATTTACAATTCTCTTTACAAGATGTTGCCATACACAAAAACATTATATTGGTTTCGCGCGCAATTAATTCAAACTAGAGTTTTAAAGAAGGTTAAAGCTCTAGTATGTTTTAAAAATAAAATGTATTTTTTTAGCCAAAGGCGCTCGTAACAGGGGGCTACAACTGCGGTTTTCCACCTGGTAGGGAAATGACCAATGGTCAAAATTTTTGAAATAATAGTTTGCAATAGTAAAATACAATTAGGAGGGAGGTTACGAACAACTTTATTATTAATACCGTCCAGCCCCGGGGCCTTGTTAATTTTAAGATTTTTAATGCAATCAGTAATTTCTTCAATATTAGGGGGTGCTACGTCATGAAAGTAAGATGGAAGACTATCCTGAAAGTCTTTGACAGTTCTACTAACAAGCGTGTCTGTTTCATCATGTTGGAGGTCATTTAATTGAAACTGAGTCTCCAGGCTATCTGCCAGGCAGTTTGCTTTTTCTATATCAGTGTTAGCGATACTAGCCGGGCCTTTAAGGGCCGAAATTTTTTGTTTTTTCTTTTTAAATGATGAAACAAAGTTCCAGAAAGTACCATCATAGGTGTTGGCATTTACAAGTTTGTTAATGAAATCGTTTTGTTCAGTTTTATCGTTAAGCTTTTGAAGGGTTTTGTTGATTTTGTTCATAAAACTCTTGAAGACTGGGTTCCTAGTTTTTTGAAAAATCTTTCTGGCATAGTTCCTTTCTTTACGAAGAAAACGGATATTAGGGTCAATGTAATTTTGATTGAAGCTAACGGGTTTAGACGCGGCGACCTTAGCATCAACAATAATTTTTTCGAAATAATCCACAAGGTCATCAAGTTGCTCAGGAGTATTAGGATCAGCATTAGATTCAAGATTTATAGATGATAGAATTTGTTTGAAATTAGTCCAATTGGTAGTCAGTTTTCTATTATTGTCCGAAAGTGAGTATTTGAAATAAAAATTTAGGAGAATAGGATTGTGATCTGAGCTAAGGTCGGGGATCGAGGTAATATCATAAGGAAAAAGGAAATCTTCGACAATGGTAAGGTCGATAGTGCTGGCCGAAAAGGCACCATACCGAGTAGGGGAGCTAGGAGCTAAGATTTCGAGGCCTGCATGATTGGAGAATGAATAAAGAGTATTACCGCGAGTATTATTATTATGACAACCCCAACTGGTATGATGGGCGTTAAAATCGCCACAAATAATTTGATTAGGATAAATTTTGAGTAGGTTTTCAAGATCAAAAGTAAACAAGGCATTATCAGAACTAGGCGGAATGTAGATTGATGTAAGAGTGATGGGATCATTTTTAATATCAAGGGCTACCACCGTTTCTTCGACATAATATAGCGCAGGAGGTTGAATGACGTGATGAGGAATACCATTTTTAATGAAAATAGCCGTACCACCACCAATACTATCATTCCTGTAGCTATAATAAGAGTGGTAATTTGCCAGAAAGACTTTTCTTTGTGGTCTAAGGTGAGTTTCCTGAATAAGAATAGCATCGGGGTTATACTTATTTACAAATGACCTAAAATCAATAAGTTTGTTTGAAATGCCATTTGCATTCCAGTACACAATACGCAGACTGTTGCACTTGAACGTTAAAAGGAACAGGAGCAAAGAGTGATGATAAGTTCCATGATGATTGTAGCTTTGTCTTTGTTGGAATTGGCAAGTTTAAATTTTCTAAGAATATTCATTAGGTTTGGGAAATCATTTAAAAATTTTTTAATCTCTAACATACCTTCTATTATCTCTTTACCGAAACCAGATTGAGGGAAGTTGAATGGAGTATTATCTTGGCTGGAATTAGTAGGTAAATCTTGCGGGGCCGTCTGAGGTTGTGCTGGTGTCTTAAGGAGATCAGCAAAAGAAATATTATCTCTGATGGTACTTTTATTAATGGGGGGATAATTACTCTTAAAATTTTGGAAAACTGATCTATTTTGTTGGGTGTTAGCTGCCTTAGGAAAAGCCTCACAGCCTCTATACGAAGCAACATGACCTAATTTTCCGCAGTTAATGCACTTGGGCGTTTCGACTCTTTCCGTGATGTTACAGGCGTTTGTTTCATGGTCTTTACCGCACTTCAGGCACCTTGGCTTGATGTTACACACATCCGCACTATGATGGAAGAAATTGCATTTAAAGCACTGTCTAGTGATGTTCCTAGACCTGTACGGCTCCACAGTAACCCTGAGGTAGTTGATACTTTTGACATTATATATCACGTTAATGTCCTCAGTGCGTTGGAGCTCAACCATGAAGAACGGGAGTAATTTTTTCGATCGAGTTTGGGTAAGCTGTACCACTTTGATGACCGGAAGCCCAAGTACATTTTTAAGGTACGCTAGGATGTCAGTAGCGTCATGGTCGACTGGAAGTCCTTTTATCACTGCCTAGATTGGCCGCTTTTCCTTCGGCTTAATAATGTAATAATCAAAACCTTGGGTGGTAGAGAATTTTTGAATATTAGAGTGCTGTTCACTAGATGTGGGAAATATTTTGATATATCCGTTAGTGAATTTGTTTTCGGTAGGACCACAAGCTCTCTCAATTTCAGCGAGCATTTGTTGTTGCTTGTCCGTGTATCTAAACATTATGGGTGGGACTTTAGGGGGCGGGGCTACGATTTCAGGTTCTTGCTGGTTTTCTAATACCGCGAAGCTATTACTAAGGGGAATTTGTTTATTTAACGGCTCAATATTTCTATTTACAGTTTTACGTTTGGGGGAGATGAAACCGTCATTTATCTTATTATTTGGGTAATTAAGGGGGGCAACTTTAGAACAATTAGACAGACCAAAAGAGAAAGATTACCTGTCGCTTCCTCCAGCCTTGATACGGCATCTGACTTCTTGCCCATCAGGTCCAGAAATGACGGGTGATTGGCAAAGTCTGGAATACGTCTAAACTCAATGATGGCTTTGTCGAGACCCTCCAACTCCAATCTGATTGCTAAAATAGCAGCCTCCACAAATCTTCCTTGCGTGCAGTTAGTGCAGATCTTATTGCTGTCAACGCCTGCATTATCATTTGCCTGATTGTCCGTATCCATGTCACCAGAGCTCTCTGCGCAAAAGCGCTTGCTCGAAGCATCCTCGGAATCACCACCGTTCATGACGGCGGCTAACTAGAGAATGAAATACAAAAAATAATACTTCAGCGATCAGAATTTAGGCGCCACAAACTTAATAACAATGTTGCCATATTTGAAAACTAAATATTACAAAT
>JAOUZG010002995.1:0-14807 GCA_026289955.1 Argiope argentata
TAGCAAATTTTAATGAAATATTTTATATTAAATTCGGAACCCCCCCCATTCGTAAACGAACCTCCGTATTTTACGAAATGAATAAAAATATCGAAAAAATAAATGTTTTATTAGCTGGTAAAATGATGTATTTGTATTATGTATATTAATCCTTAGGATGTTTGGAAACTTTTAACTGCTCTGATATACACTATATTTGGGCATATCACTTCAAATTCACTTAGATTTGTAGGCTGATTTTAAAGTTAAAGGAAATTGAGTTCGCGACCATTATTTTAAACATTGGTTAGAAGACGAGAATGACAATGGACCTGACACATTCTTTCCAAACTTCCGCACCACACATCAACAGAATACATTTGTGGTGATTGCTATATAAGCCAATTAATATCCTTCGAGCTGAAGGGTCCCTTTTGCTTGATCGGTATGTTACTCGGCTACTAACCATAAGATTGGGAGTTCGGGTCTAGCGCGATCCACCATAACCACCTACACATTTAATCTTCGAACCATTTGACAAGCAGCAGTTCAAAGTAATATTGATGGAATTGGATTCAATCCATAATTTTCTGATCCTGAGCTGGATCTCTTCTCAAACACTTCCATGGACCATGCTCATCTCCGCAAAATTAGATATTTTCTGAGCAATTATTTAATTTTTGGATATTGTGGAAGGATATCTATGTACTTTTGTAAATATATTGTATTGCTATACATAAGATGTAAACTCCTCTAATTTCCAGTCCAATTATTACTGGTAAGATGGCTTATTTATTTCACACAATTTTTTTATCATTATACACTGGTGCCTCTAAATTAAGAAGAAAACATTGAATGTAAATTTTCTTTCGCAAATATTAAATGCGAAAGACTGAAAGACGATGATATAATTGGGAATAAATGTTCCTTATTTTTGACGAATATGAGAATAATGTGAGTGATTCTAAGGGTATATAAATCACACAGAAAGGTAAAAGGAGAAGAAAGGCAACGTGAAATCAACAAGAATTGTATTCCTGAAATAACCTTGCATACTGCCTAATAAATTTTCTATCCCGTTTCTACCATATAAAATTGTGCACTTTTGATAAGACCTTGAACCACTTACACAGTATTGAAGAAAAGTAGTTAATCAATATAGATCTTTAGCATATATCAACATTTTTATTAAGATGCAATTTTTGGCGATTAATCTTTACTATATGGCTATTACTTAAATACCCAAAATTCGAGTAGGTATTTTAGGCACTTTTCTTTCTAATCGATTAAAGAATTATATATTAAACGAATAAAGAATTATATGTTATATGAAATTACTATTATAGTCATAAGATTTCATATCAAATTTCATTTAGTTAAGCTTACATGCATAAGAAAATGTAGATTGGGAATAGATAACCCATTGACGAATTTGCTTTACTAAATTGAGTAAAAAAAATCAATACTTAAGAAACTAAAATTGTGAACCAATATCATTTACCTGTGTGTTTACGACTTTTTAATAATCACGTTTAAGTGCATGTAAAAGTACATGCCGATGACACACAACATATTTTTTGTTTACGCGTTCTTGCATTTTTCAGCTTTCCAACAATTGGAAAAATTATATGAAATACTAGCTGGTACTCGGCGTGTTGTTACCGCAGAAGAAATAACTTTGGAATATATGTGCGTTTAACACCGAATGACATCTGCCGTTTAATGTTTCGCTTCTGTCAATTGTCAATTTTAAAATTATATTGAATTATAGAAGCGAATAAAACGAGTTGTTTGTAAATATTAATGAATTCAAAATATTTGCTAATAAATGTACTATACCTACAAAGTGCGTCTAAAAAGAAGTGATGGATTGTGAATGGATGGATATCACAAAAGCAACGTGTGTGAAAAATGCGCCTAAGTGCATGCGCAGGGAGAGATCTTCGGAGAGATACCACGTTTCAAGTAGCGCAAAAAAGCGACACATGTTAGTTTGCTACGGCCAGTCGAACGGTATGTATGTGTGTGTGTGTTTGTTTGTTTGTGTGTGGGTGTGTGTGTGTTTGTCTGTTTGTGTGTGTGTGTGCGAAAACTCACGTCAAATTGAAATGGAGCAACGGATTAACGTGGAAGTGTGTTACAAACTTGGAAAAACAGCCACAGAAAAGCACGCAATGTTGATGCAGATGTAAGGAGCGGACTCGGTAAGCAGAAAATGCGTTTGGGTGACTGGTGTATGTGTCCACTGGTTCAAACATTTTCGAGTGGGAAAGGAAACCATCGATGATGAGCCTCGTTCGGGTCGACCCATAACAAGCGTGACATAGCGAGTGCAACAGATGCAATTTCAAAATCGCCGACTGTCTCTGCGATGGATATCGGAGGAATTAGGGTTTAGCAAAGACAGTGTTAGCACAATCATTCACAAAGACTTGGGTAAGCGTAAGATCTGTTCTCGTTTTATGCCGCACTCATTGATCGACCAGTAGAAGGAAACACGCATGCACACAGCTGGAGATTTCATCGACACGTTTGCTGTTGTCTGTCACACTTGCTGTGGGTCGACCCAAACGAGGCTCATCATCGATGGTTTCCTTTCCCTCCCGAAAATGTTTGAACCAGTCGACACATACACCAGTCACCCAAACGCATTTTCTGCTTACCGAGTCCGCTCCTTACATCTGCGCCAACATTGCGTGCTTTTCTGTGGCTGTTTTTCCAAGTTTGTAACACACTTCCACGTTAATCCGTTGCTCCATTTCAATTTGACGTGAGTTTTCGCACACACACACATACACACAAACAAACAAACACCCACCCACACACACACACACAAACAAACAAACAAACAAACACACATACATACCGTTCGACTGGCCGTAGCAGACTAACATGTGTCGCTTTTTTGCGCTACTTGAAACGTGGTGTCTCTCCGTAGATCTCTCCCTGCGCATGCACTTAGGCGCATTTTTCACACACGTTGGTTTCGTGATATCCATCCATTCACAATCCATCACTTCTTTTTAGACGCACTTTGTAGGTATAGTACATTTATTAGCAAATATTTTGAATTCATTAATATTTACAAACAACTCGTTTTATTCGCTTCTATAATTCAATATAATTTTAAAATTGACAATTGACAGAAGCGAAACATTAAACGGCAGATGCCATTCGGTGTTAAACGCACATATATTCCAAAGTTATTTCTTCTGCGGTAACAACACGCCGAGTACCAGCTAGTATTTCATATAATTTTTCCAATTGTTGGAAAGCTGAAAAATGCAAGAACGCGTAAACAAAAAATATGTTGTGTGTCATCGGCATGTACTTTTACATGCACTTAAACGTGATTATTAAAAAGTCGTAAACACACAGGTAAATGATATTGGTTCACAATTTTAGTTTCTTAAGTATTGATTTTTTTTACTCAATTTAGTAAAGCAAATTCGTCAATGGGTTATCTATTCCCAATCTACATTTTCTTATGCATGTAAGCTTAACTAAATGAAATTTGATATGAAATCTTATGACTATAATAGTAATTTCATATAACATATAATTCTTTATTCGTTTAATATATAATTCTTTAATCGATTAGAAAGAAAAGTGCCTAAAATACCTACTCGAATTTTGGGTATTTAAGTAATAGCCATATAGTAAAGATTAATCGCCAAAAATTGCATCTTAATAAAAATGTTGATATATGCTAAAGATCTATATTGATTAACTACTTTTCTTCAATACTGTGTAAGTGGTTCAAGGTCTTATCAAAAGTGCACAATTTTATATGGTAGAAACGGGATAGAAAATTTATTAGGCAGTATGCAAGGTTATTTCAGGAATACAATTCTTGTTGATTTCACGTTGCCTTTCTTCTCCTTTTACCTTTCTGTGTGATTTATATACCCTTAGAATCACTCACATTATTCTCATATTCGTCAAAAATAAGGAACATTTATTCCCAATTATATCATCGTCTTTCAGTCTTTCGCATTTAATATTTGCGAAAGAAAATTTACATTCAATGTTTTCTTCTTAATTTAGAGGCACCAGTGTATAATGATAAAAAAATTGTGTGAAATAAATAAGCCATCTTACCAGTAATAATTGGACTGGAAATTAGAGGAGTTTACATCTTATGTATAGCAATACAATATATTTACAAAAGTACATAGATATCCTTCCACAATATCCAAAAATTAAATAATTGCTCAGAAAATATCTAATTTTGCGGAGATGAGCATGGTCCATGGAAGTGTTTGAGAAGAGATCCAGCTCAGGATCAGAAAATTATGGATTGAATCCAATTCCATCAATATTACTTTGAACTGCTGCTTGTCAAATGGTTCGAAGATTAAATGTGTAGGTGGTTATGGTGGATCGCGCTAGACCCGAACTCCCAATCTTATGGTTAGTAGCCGAGTAACATACCGATCAAGCAAAAGGGACCCTTCAGCTCGAAGGATATTAATTGGCTTATATAGCAATCACCACAAATGTATTCTGTTGATGTGTGGTGCGGAAGTTTGGAAAGAATGTGTCAGGTCCATTGTCATTCTCGTCTTCTAACCAATGTTTAAAATAATGGTCGCGAACTCAATTTCCTTTAACTTTAAAATCAGCCTACAAATCTAAGTGAATTTGAAGTGATATGCCCAAATATAGTGTATATCAGAGCAGTTAAAAGTTTCCAAACATCCTAAGGATTAATATACATAATACAAATACATCATTTTACCAGCTAATAAAACATTTATTTTTTCGATATTTTTATTCATTTCGTAAAATACGGAGGTTCGTTTACGAATGGGGGGGGTTCCGAATTTAATATAAAATATTTCATTAAAATTTGCTAGAAATCTCAAGTTTTTTAATATTAAAAAAAAAACTTGCTGGATGGGAAATAAAGAGAAGAAAAGATAATGAAACCTGTACTTTTTTTTCAGGTTTCTTGTATCTCGCAGATAAAAATTCATTTTACCCCCTCTTTTTTTTTTTTCATAAATTTCCCGAGCATCTATTAAAATTTTACCATGCATTCAAGGAGAAATGAGAGGTTCCTGAATTTTGCAAGCTATAACGCTTGGGGTTTTTATTTTGTCAATAGCTCCGCTTGTGAAAGGAGCCCCGCTTTCATTAAATTTCATATTCAAATTATGAGATGTCATCTTCAGAATAAAACAGGTAGGGAAGAGAATTCAGATCCCCCTTCTTCCTGGGTTCTTTCATCACTGAAATAAATTAAATATACCAGAGACATCGGCATGCTTTAAGTCGCATAGAGAGGGGTTTTTTTCATTAATTTTTGCTTTTGTGCTTCTCTATTTTATTAATTTTTTTTCTTCCAAATCAGTGGAAAGGAAAATTTCGATCAAAGTTTTGGCGTTACTGACTCTGATTAGAAAATATTAATTTTGTGCTTAAGAATAAATCTTTATTTTGCTCATAAAGTGTACAGTCATGAAAAGAAGAAGGATAAAGAAGAACAGAATTACATTTAATATGAAATTACTAAACGGTTTCCTAAATCGTTTTCGATTACGAAGCGCTTCCCTTTTCTTATGTTCTCGCATGAGAAGCTTGATAAATTAAATTTTGATACAAAGTTATTTCATATTAATCCCCGTTTTCTTTATTCACAACTCGATTTGTTGAATTCAAATTCTTTTCGTGTCGTTAAAGGATGCAACGCTATAACAATTTCTAAATGTTATAATAATTTTCCAATTTTTCTTTCATTTTTGCGAAGTTTGGTAAATAAATACCGGAGAAGTGATTTATTATCAAATATATATCATGATGATATTCTTCATTAATATATATTATTGAGATAATTCGTATGATTAATTAATAGATAAATTTTCCTTTATTTAAAATCAACCTCAATGGAAGATTATTTGGTCTTGGGATGTTTCTTATTTCTTCAAATAAAGCATAATGCAGTGTTGTTGTTGTTTTCAATTTTTTTTTTTCAATTTAAAATTTAATATTTGTTATTTGCAATTCTTCTTTTTATGGAATAAAACCTTTAATACTCTAAGCAATTCCTGATCTACTGTTTTGTCTAGAAGCATGTGAATAGATTGCTTGAAATTGGAAAATTTTATTTCGCTTGATTGAATTTTGTTCTGTCAGTATTTCAAACTATCTCTAATTTCTACGAAGTTTTTTCATGAATCTTGGACATAATTTATATCATGGTATAATTTTCTGATTACAGATTTATATATCCTAAAAAAGGAAGGAGTTTTCATGCGATATTTTCTGATTTAAAAATATTCGTAAGAGTTTGGTAATATAGCTTATAAAACGTGGATTTTTAAGATTAATCAGTTATGAAATAGGAATAGAGACCACAATTGTAACTCTAACGAATAAGTCTCTTAACTAGTGTTTCCTTCAGGAATGAAGTACATTTAACCCTCATTAATCTTCTATACCTTTCATTTTAATCACATAGTTGTTGTTATTGTTACTAATGGCACTTGCCGTGGACAATCCCACTCAAGCATCAGCAGATTTCAGCCGAAATAAGCCTCGCTTGTTTGAAGTAGCGCCAACTTGGGCCAAGAGTACGACATTAACTACACACTCATCATATTCGCTTGCACTGCCCCTTTTTACTTGAGATCCCACAGATTGTACACAGACGAACCATCGTGCCTAACCGGGACTCGAACCCAGGACACTTAGTTCATGAGAAAGTCGCCCTACCTTTAATCCGCGACGCCGGCTTCGTGACAGTGTTCTCTAGTAAATCGAAGGTAAAATGAAAAAAAAAAAGTTCAGTGATTGATTTTTTTGAAATAGAAGTAATATCAATATTATATAGATTTTGCCAAAGTATTTAAAAGTGGTTTCATTAAGGACATTATAATTAGAAATTTTTAAGAGTATTTATATACAGTTCTCTTTCAATTTTTTCCACTTTGAAGCAATTATCTATTTATTAAAAAGTTAAAATTGCTGTTTAAAGTATAAAATTGATTAATTTTTTTTTATTATTTCAATTCACTTTTGAATGCCACTCCAGTTTTAAATGTTATTTAATTTATCGAAAGATTTTTAAAAGATATTGTTTTCTCTATCTTGTACAAAAAATACATTTGAAATTTAGTGATGTTTTATTTTATGCACAAAAATTCTGAAATTTAGTAACTGATTGTGAAATCAAAATCCAGATAAATACAACCAACAAAAGGCAATATAACTAGTGAAACAAGATTTGTCAGAAAAGAATAAATCATATAAATTCGTGATGCCTTGGATTAGATTAACATATGATATTATCGTATACTTATTTACTTAAGCTACTACAACGCTAAATACAGAAATTTAGTTGTAATGAAACATACATCTAACAATATCTATCTCTTTTAAATCATCAAATTATTTTTTTAAATCTTTGCTATTTCCTTAAACTTTTTTCCTCATTATTAAGATTAAACCATTTCATGGTTAAAAAAGTTTGAATTACATGCAATCAACTCATTTTGGTTCTGTGTCTAAAATTGACATTAATATTTCATTTTAAAACTACACAAACGCTATTTGATGAATTACTTTACTTTTTGTCTTTCATTTCAGTACTGTAACAACTATATTCAACGTATAAGAAAGAAAATGGTATATTTTTCATCATCAAACAGTTTTTTTAAAAAGTTTCAGTTAGACATTTTATCTCAAAGCGAGAATAACGATATACTTTGAGTTAGATATGAATAACGAAATTAGATATACACGCTTTAAAAATAAAAGAAAATAATATCGAAAAAATTCCATTAAAGAAATCAAATTTCAATGCAAAAATTAAGTTTCTCTGAACTTTGAATATTATTGAAGCCCCCAAAATATGTGCATATTTTCGTAATGTGTCCCTGATGAACTCTGATAAAAATAAATTATTATTATTATAAAGAATATTAATGATTTTAATTATGATAGAATATCGATTTCTGCATTAAGGTTTAATAATTTACAATTTTTAACAAGATAAAGAGGAACATTATAGAAAGAAGGAGAAAGTAATTAAAAAAAGAGAATAGATATATAATTATAGATACATGGGTTCTGCATGAAGATAAAAAAACATCCATTTCTACTCCTCTAATTGTAACCAATTCTTATCACGAAACCTAGTTTATAGGAAGCGATAAAAGTTATCCCTTACTTTTCTGTAACAACGACTTACCCTCAATATGACCCAAGTGATCAAGGTTTCTTATGATCTATTGAAACATTACCTTCCTATGGCATTTTCAAAAGCAACTGCAATACCAGAAAAGATATGTTTCATCAAGGGAAATGCAGGGAAAGAAAAGATTGTTCTCAGTTATTAAATGAGGTAGTAGTACTTATTTTTAAATGCCATATTTGAAATACTAAGTGTGTGTGCTTGATTGAAAAATGGCAAAGAGATTATCTTTTCCGATTCCTACTATTAGCTCACATTCTCCCTATATAAATATCTTGTTCAAATTTTCAATTTTTAATAAAACACTTTTTAAATACTTTTAAAACACTTCTTACTAATACTTTTTACAATCAAATTCAAGTAATGTTGTTAATATTTGTAGTGGATGACATTTGACGTTGATACAGTTTTTACAAATATTAATTAAATCATTTTATTATTAATTAATTGAAAATTAGCTTACTCTCGAAGAATCTACATTTCCTCAACACCAAATAAGTAACGATTTCAGTTTGTTTTTTCTCAACACTAATGAGGTTAGGCTCAACATGTTTTCAGCCGATTATTTCAAATGACTCTGTTTATTTTCATAATGTTTGATGCATTTAAAACTAAACATTGTTTATGAATCGATTTTTCGGATCATTTTGAAGTACTTTGAAATTAAAATAATGCGTAATACAGAAAATTAAAAATTTCTAATCTGTATTGCGTTACTCCAACTGGCATAGAAAATTCACTCAATTTGCGTTGCCTCAATTGGCTCAGAATCTTCAATTGGCAATGAAAACTCAATGCTAATATATTTTTTATCAATTGTTTATAGTAATTGTAATTGTCAGGCCGTGATAGCATGATTCGAACGGTATTGGATTCGCATCATTTGGACTGCGAGTTCGAACATGCCAGCCGAAGATTCTGCGTGTGGGGTGGACATTAAATCTGTCGTGTTCATAAAGTTCTCCATGTTGAAAGTAATACCACTGAGGATCTAAATTATGATTTGTGGATGAATGAATGAAATGCATGAATGTAGTACACCCCGTAAAAAGGGTTTATGACGTACGTGAGCTAGAAGTCAGACTTCTAGCTCACGTTCAGTCAATGAGAACACTAATTGCGAAAAATATATTTTTTATACTCATACAAGAAGATACATAGACAAAAATAAAAACATTTATCTATTATTTTTATAAAATATTTTAGCTTAATTTGTATGATACAATAAACTCTATTTACAGCTGATTTTATAAACGGTAGCTCCGCATGATGTTTTATTTAAAATGTCGATAACAGTATAAAATATTGAAGGACAATAGCATTAAATATCAGTGATGGAAAATTAAATTTTTAAAAACTTTTTTAATAAATTTTTAAATGGCATCAAATTATTCATAATAAGCATAAATTATCAAATCTTCAGGACTATAAGGTAAATTTAGATACCAAATTCTTTTTGAACAATATTATAGTTTAGAAACATTGGTTAATATAAATTTTTCTCAAATTTTTTTAACCATAACAAAAGTTCGAACTAATCAATTAAAGTTTGTAACAAAAGTTATACTGTTATATGATATTTAATAAAAAAGATAATGCAATTAATTATATTTTAAAATATATTAATAAAATAATTTGAAAAACATCATAACTATTTAAAAAAATTTTTAGTTTATTATTTTTTATTGATTTTTTAGTTTGAAAAAGAAAAGAAATGTTGGAATATTTACATGAAAATATTTCCAAAAAATACTATTTCAGTTATGAAAAAAATTAATTTCGTCATTGTATTTTAAACCTGAGCCATAAACATTCGCCTTGAATGGCCTGTATTTTTTTATATAGAGAAAATAAAAATAAGGAATAAAAATTATCTTTTTTTTTCTAGAAATGTTTTAAAGATCTTTTATATATTTGCTTTGTTTATTCGAATTTTGAAAATTATTCAAAGTTTTTCATTTTTAAAGAAATCAGGCATGATTAGGATATAATCCTTGCTGATTAAAAAATGTGATGAAAAAATGAAAATCAATGATAACAAAACTAACCAAATATTTTGTAGAATTTTAAACAAAAAATTTCATTGGTTCCATAAATTATTTATGCAATTTTTAAACAAATTATTCACATCGCAAGCCCAGTTTCAGCTAATGTACCCTGTTTGAAAGGATATTCAAAGAACTGAATATCCCTTTTATAATATTGAAAAAGAATGTTTTCAGCTTGTTGATAAAAGCGCCTACCGTGAAAAATATTTTAATTAAAATTTTTACCAATGCTTCTATTAGGTGAATTTTTTCAATAAGGATGAAATATATTAGATATTCTAAAGAGAAACACCAGGTTTCTTTTCAGGATATGCATTGTTTGTTCAATTAGCTTTAAAATTAGAAATTCATATTAGCCTTTACATATAAAGGCATTCTTTTTAACTTTATTGTTATATATTTGCATTGATAATTGAATATTTCGATGGTTATTAACATAGTTTTTTAAAAAACATGTTTATCAACAACTTTGGAAATCTACATTTAACTCTAGTCCTTCCTACCGTTATATAGTTCATTTTTCAATCTTAAATTAAAAGCTGAAATACAACCATTTCTTTCAAATTTTGGAGATAGGTTTCAAGAAACGAAAGCTAAAAATCAAATTTAATCTCAAATTTTATTTTCGGTGTAGAGTTCTTATATTTTTACTCTCCCATATACAAAGAGAAAGTATTGCAATCACCGAAACTCTTATGTCGAGATTTTGACGGAGCTTCCAGTTTCAGGCCCTCATCGGTCAGAAAACATTTTTGGAATTGTGTCTATCTGACTGCTAGGGAATATTAAAAACGTTTTCAGTTGAAAAAATAAACGTTAATGTATGTTCTTAACACAAAATTTGGATTTCCGTCAAATTTAAAGCAAAAACCACATAATAGATGCCTGTATGTTTGGCTGTCCAAATATTAGAGTGTCCCAAAAGTTTTTTTCCCCATCGTGCATGAATATTCTTATCCGGCTATGCAATCTGTTCCAGTCGTATCAGAGCTGTATTACACCCAAATCCAGGAATACCTTCTCCCAAAAAAAGGTCTTTTGTCCATTTGGTGGGATTAGAAAGGCATAATTTTCTACGAGCACTTTCCCCAAGGTGAAACAATAAATTCTACAAAATACTTTCATCCACTGGATCAATTGAGAGCTGCCATAGCAAAAAAAGTCCAGAATTAAGTAAATGATAAGGCATTATTTTTCATTATGACAACGCGAGACCACATATTGCATTAATCGCAAGGGAGATGCTCTTAGAATTTGATTGAGATGTTTGTCGCATCCTGAATCCTCGCGAAATCTCGCTCCTTCTGATTATTACTTTTTTCTGTCCTTAAAAAATTCTCTTAGCGATAAGAACTTCAATTCCTTCAGCGAAATAAAAGTGTACCTCGATGATTATTTTTTGTCCGAAACACAACAATTTTTGAAAGAAGCCATAATGAGGCTTCCTTAGAAATGGAAGAAAGTAAAAAGGCAAAAGGGTTCTTAACAGAAAAAATTTTGTAAATCATAAACTGAAAATATTGTGTATCGATTTCATATAAGAAATTGGAAAGAAACTTATGGGACATCCTAATATAAATTCACATAATGTCTAGAAAACCAAATAGTGAGAATTTCACTACAAATGAAATGATCATGATCAATTGGCATTCAAACGAAATAGAATTGATCTACATATCGAAAAAGGATAGAACAAATGAATAGAATATGGAGCATAAATTTATCCAAGGCGTTAATTTTTATAAAATAATGAACAAAACCCATAAAGAAATCTGCATGTGATCTGATTATAACTGCATTTGCATGTCAAATCTTGACTTCAATCAGCCAAAAAACACATGTTCTAAATACATATACGATCTTTTGGTCTTATTGTTGGTTATTGGTTTTAACGATCGCATGTTAGATCCAATAAAAATGTTAGATTTTTTGTTAAGAAAAGAGTGTAAGGGTAAACATTAATTGAGAGTCATTAACCCTAGTTTTTGAATATATTCGAAAATACAATAAAATATTTTGTCTTGATGAAAAAAAAATTAATTTCAATTTGAGCTTCTAATGCGTAACATTGTATAATGATGACATTTTGTACTTCATTCGAGCATTTTTATTTTATTTTCAAGGTTTTATAGCAGCAATAAAATGTGCCAAAATCGTATAAAAATGTATTTCAAATCGCCACAATAACTGTTATCACAAATCCAATGACTGAAACTAAAAAAATATTGCTGTTAAATGTGCTTAAATTTTTTTAATTATTCCAGAATTAAAGAAAAAAATTGTAAGGAAAGAAAATTACTATCACTTATATTTGTTTCTTTGGTTTTAGAATGGTGTAAATACAGTTTTTGGTATTTATGAAGCTATCTAAAAAAAGTTAACAGTTTCTATTGATTTACGAGTGAAATTAAAAAATCCCTTCTTAGTCTCAGTGCATTTTTCCAAAGAAGTAACTTTGGGTTTGTTTGTTTTTATAGTTCTAGGTCTAACAGTTTGTCCTGCTAATTTTTTTTCATCACACGGGTCAAAAATTATTATACCAGCATATGAATGTTAAAATAATAAAATATTTGCCAAATGAAAGGATATAAAGGAGGAATTATAAGATAAATATATTCTTTAATGCTATGTTTATTTTTTTAATCTCATAAATTGATTGATATAAGTTTAAATATTATGATAAAATGATAGTTGTGATAATTTGTTTAAGAAAACTGGGTAATACTGAGTTTTGAATAAAAATTAAAATGCTTTTAGAGCAAACGTGAAGGCATTGCTACGGCGAATACCAAGAAAACAGAGGAGGTACAATAAGAATATGAATATATATAAAGAAAAGTCTTGACTGAATAAATAAAAAAGTGCATTAAAATTTAATATCTTCATTATTCTATGCAGCATTCCTTTAAAAAATTTATCAATAAGCGATTCTCGAGACACGTCGTGTTTGCAGTCTAAATTTATTTTAACTGCATTGCAAACTTAAAACAGTGTTCTTCATTTAGAAGCAATAATTACTGGAGCATTTGCTTAATAAAACCAATGTTTTGCAAATACTTACTATAAAATATACGAATATATTTGTCAAATCTCATTTTTTAAGTATAAACTTCTTGATAATAATATCAATTTAATAATATTTTTTTTAAATCTTTTTCTCACATATTTGACTACTCGACAGAATTTCAAGAACTTAGCAAAATTCCTAATTTCTATATTAGCTTTTAAAAAAGAAATTTCTTATGATAAACAGGTTATATTCGCATACAAAATATAATGAATGAAAAAAAAATTTCTTTTAGAAAATCACGATTCTTTTAGTACTTAAAAGTAAATTCAAAAGTTTACAGGAAACAATTTAAACTTACAGCAAGATGAATCACATTTTACTGATTTATAAGAAAATGCACAAAATGCTATATCTTCAAATTAACAACTTTCATAAATCGGCGAGAAATGTGATTATGAGATAACGGATCGATGTTTTTGACGAAACTCGGAAAATTTGTTAAAAATCAAACACGAGTATTTTATACAGTAAAATTAGTAAATTTAATTAACAATTTGTCTTTTAAAAGGATTTAATGATGTAATTTTAAATTAAGTTTGTAATTTAACATGCAAAAAATGAAACATGAAAGTATTTATTAACAACAGATGTTGAAATTATTCTTATTATAACTTTCATAAATTTTACAAACATTTAAGAATTTTGTTCAATAAAAATTGTCGCACTGAAAAAATAAAACAAAGTTTTGAAAATCGAATAAAAAGATAATATTAATGATTTACTAAAGTCTTATACAAAATATTATGTTCAAGGTTGAAACCTTTAAAAAGACTTTATAAAGAATGACTAGCAATATCATTTCTTTATTCTTCTTACATTAATCATTTGTAAATGAAGCTATATCTCCACGTTCATTCCAAGGATTTAACAGAATGCAATAATGGATACATCCAAAATAATCTTTTAGATTATGTCGAAAGTTGTTTTTACGCTTAACTTTAGATTTGTGGAGGAAGCAAATGATTCATTTGTTAATATCCAAATCATTAGAACATTTTTCTAAATCTTCTGATGGCATTTTCATGCATAAAAATTAAAAATATATCTGGACTATACTTTCGTGTTACTTCAGACATATTATCGAACTGCTAGTGTGCTAGTTATTTGAAACTCAGAATCGACAAACTTCCTATAAAATATGAAGTGGGTTTATTTCCTTTTCAATTGATAAAATTTAAATAATTTAAATATGCCATACCATTTACTATCCGAAGTGATTCTTAATTTGTAATAACTAATATGGCGTTGCCATTGAACAGAATATGGTAAATATTAGATGGCATGCGTAAAGCTATGCATCAAATAACTGTGAATTCACATGAGTTGGCCTTTCCAAAAGTTTAAGCTTTCAAGACTCTAAACATTTGAAAAGTTTATAAAAATTGTCACTTACATGTAAAACAAATCAAAAGTAGTTTTTATTTCATTTGACGAGTACATTAAAAATATTTTTGAAGCTACTAATAGTAATCTAGGCAACATTAATTATTTTCAAATAATAGCCATTTAATGG
>JAOUZG010003018.1:0-37297 GCA_026289955.1 Argiope argentata
AATAAAACTTCACGGGGCAATAAGGGATTAAGAAGCATGACGTATTACAGAATAAAACTTCTAGGGACAAAAGTGGATAGAAGTATGACGTATTACAGAATAAAACTTTAAGGGACTTCAATTTGAAAGTCCAACTCAAGAGAGTAAATTTCATAATAAATATTCGAATAACACATTGAATCATCTTTTTATAATATTCATTTTACTATCTACTTATTATAAAAATGCATGGCCAACAAATTTGGAAAGAACGATTTGATTTTGGACCTGAATGGAAGAAATTACTACTATCTATCAATAAAGAAACCTAAGGTAAAAAAGCTTATTTTTGATAAAAATTTTAAATTCATAGATTTAAACGAAATGGGTGAAAATTGACATAAATTGTTAATATTTTAAAGAATGAAAGATGGAAATAATATTTGTTCTGTCGAGTTACCATCATATTTTAAATAAGGATTTTAGGAGAACACTTACTGTCTCCAAAAAAATAAGAAATTTCTTCACTGATCAACAACATGACAAAGAGAATATTGACACAATAACAATTTTCAGATGATTTGTCCTTTCCTCTCTTGTTCCTACGAATTCGTTAACTTTAAATGTTTTACAAGTGGCAAGAGTTTGTTGGAGGCCATGTCAATGCATACAGCTTTAAAGAAAAGTTCCTCTGAACTTTTATAGTTACGAATGATTAAATATCAACTGAGATTCTCTATCATTAAGATATTGTATTCAATATAGATTCATTACGTAGTAACATAAGATCAAGTTTGTATTATCAATTAATTCAAAAATCTGGTGTTTAATCGAAGATAATTTACGGTTGCTTTTAATTAAATTATAATTATAGAAACGCATGAAAAAAAAAAGAAAAAAAACTGTACTTAGAAATTGACTCTTACGTAGAGATTTTAATTTTAAATCAATGTAATAATACATAAAAATAAATGTCTATGAAAATGAAATATAAAAAAGGTTTTATAAGCAGTATAATGAAATGATTTTATACTTACAGAAACACAGTCATATTTACAGATACACAATGGAAGGATAGAGATAAAATTGAAGAATTTTCTCAAGAATTTTATCAAAATAAACTTAAGGAATGTTTCAAAGCAGACCCCCCCCTTCCCCCTCAGATTAAAGGAAGAAAAATCTTTTCCAGAAATATAAACATAACGAGCAACGAAAGCAAAATCTATTTAATAATCCATTGAATAATTTTTTCTTTTTCTCTGTCTAATCGTTGATTAGTGAAACTTAATTTATTTATTTTGTTGCTAAGAGTGATTGTCCTAATGGAAATATAGCTTAAGACATGATGAGGACTCAACATTATATTCATCTTGCATTCTTATTAAAAATGCATTATTATGATTGAGTTTTATTAAAAATGTATCGAGTTATGGAAATTCTGCATTTGAAAATCAAGCTTGCATTATTTTTCAGTACACAGTTTTTCAGTTCAGTTTAACGTCACCTTAACTGTCCCCAAACAACCAAATTTGTTAGAATTGTAAATCTAAAAGAATTTCTAAAAAATTAAGGCAAATATTAGAATATAAAAGAAAATAACAATCCGAAATTTATTGAAAATCGATTTGTGAAAACTGAATATAAAATTCAGTGTTAAAAGAGTATGGATTTAATTTTTCATGACTCTTCTTTTTGTTGAAAGGTAAAGTTGAAGAACGTTATTATAAAAACACACAATAAATTTATTCAAATCATCATTTGCTATTTTTTACAAAGATTAAAGTGTAAATAGAAATAGATCTAAGTAGCTTGCAGCTGTGTACTTTTTTTGAATAAACAATCATATTTTGGGACAAGTTTAGTGTAAAATTACGTTGGAAAATCAAAACATCTATGTTTTTCCAGCAATTTTTTTATGTGAGACATCATTTAGAACGAGTTCTATAGCTTAAGAAGTTCCGAATTAATTTTGATGATTTCTGAATTTACATAACAAAAACTAAATATAAATAAAAATAACATTGGATTTTAAATACTTCACCTCGCAGATTAAATAAGGAAAAAATTAATTATGATTTAATCTATCTATACTTATAATAAAGCTCAGTGTGTGTGTGTGTGTGTGTGTGTGTGTGTATGTGTGTGTGTGTTGGCTCTCTACAGACCAGACCGTTCGACCTACAGCTACCAAATTTGGCACGTATGTACCTTGGAGGCCGGAAAATGTGCATGTCGGAGCCATTTTTTTTGAATTTTTTAATTGAAATTTTAATTAATTAAAAAATAAACAAAATTTCAGTGTTTTCCTGCTATAACTTCCAAATTGATTTTTGCATCAAATTAAAGCTAAAAAAATTATCATTTCAATGATATTAATGTTTTTACCTATAAACTATATTTCTATTTTTAATTATTTTTTTAAAAGATTTAATTCAATAGTATTTTTCAAAAACTTATTTCGTATAAAATAAAAATAAAAATTCATCTGTACGACCAGCTCAAAAAATCAGCTTTTAATAGTGTGTTGCCTTCACATTTACAAAAGCTCAGATTTAAAAATAAGTTAGTGACTGCAGCAAATAAAACTTGGAAAAGTGTAATTTTCAGCAGGTGATTATATGAAATGAAATAAATTGGAAATGTGATATTTTTTTAAACAATAAATGCAAGAGAAAACTTTTTATGGTCGTTTGCTATATCAAAATTACTAATTCAATGAAACAATTGAAAATAGATTAAAATGAAATCTGCTATGCATATTGCAAAGTATCATGTCAGAACATAATTTCTTGAACTGCCAAGCACCACTTACTCGTCAGAAATAAATTAACATGTGAACAAAAATAATATGGTTTTTCTCAAAACTTAATTTCATTTTATTTCTCAGAATGTGAACATAAATGAGAATTTTTATTTCCATAATTTCTTTTTTACTAGTAATATGCATTCAACATAAAATGTGAAATAGCTCGAAATGTCAGTTGCCTTTTAACATATTTCAGTTATTAATTTTAATTTACATTTTACAAGCAACTTAATAATCATCTTTTACAACTTCAGATATGTATTTCGTGCTCCATGATGGTCATGCATAAGAAAACAAAATTCGAATAGTAAAATCTAGTTATCTGACACATCATTTCAACAGTCGTTTCAAAATTTATAAAAAATAACAAATTGAAAAATCCACTTTTCAGATTTTGTTATCATTAGATAAATATTTGTTCATTTATTTGTAATTATGGCCAAAATGAAGTGTACAAAACATCCAGGCAAGACGAATAAATATTTATTGGAAACACTTTATATATTTATTAAGCAATGATATTTGCAGAGTTACTTTTTTTTCTCCTGCAATCTGGAATCTGGACCTACGCTTTAGAAGAACGAGTTCAAGAAAGAAGACAAGAAGAATTAGCGACTCTTTTGATGCAAAATCTGCAAAGCATATCCAGTTCAGTGGAAAAATCTAGAGTACTTTCTTTAGCTTCAAAAACTAAAATTATTAAGTTATCTAAGAAATTATTGCCTACAATATTTCCAAATTCTTTTGTGGAAACCAATTCTGATGAAAAGCAAACCGAAGAAAGTACTCATCAGAGTAATGCATTTTTAAAAGAAGCATGGAAAAAGTAATTAATGTTTCTTGAAGACCCTAAAGAAAAACTTAAAAATCTAAAGATACTAAAAGTTGAAATTTCTTTATTTGAAGCAACAAATAATAAAAAAACAATAATATATATTTGTTATTTGATGTCTTGAAAACAATAAAACCAAGTTCAGTAGCTAGTGAACGAATATTTTCAATTTCAGACAATATTATGTCTAAAATAAGAACCAGATTTAGCCACCATTCGACGGATATTTTATGTTTTTTTAAATAAATACATATTTTATGTTTTTTAATAAAGCATAAAATGTTTTTTGTTTTTCCTTTGGGGAAACTAAAGTGAGTGAAAATAATATAAATATTTGAAATTTCTCTTTGATTTTTTGCTATTTAGTGTGAGTAATAGGCATATGTAATCTTTAATTTTTTAAATACATTTTGGCTTTGATAACGATTTCGTTTTTTGTTATTTTATATAAATTTAAAAAAATATATATATTTAATTTATATAAAATAAAATCCTTATTCTATTTTTTTGACAAAAATTCGAAAACCGGTTTTTTGGAAAAATTGAATCTGAAAATCGGTTTTTTAAAAAGTCGGTCTTTGTATAAACTCTAATTCTAAACAATCATAATTGAATTTACTTTTTCTTTGGGACTGTTATACTATAGTGACTTAAAGGGAAAAATGGTTATTTCTTACAGATTATTAAATTGCACGTAAAATAAAAATTAATGTTGATGAAACAGTCTAAAATGACGACAATGGAACAATCCAGCACGTAAACAATAGCAAGATAAGACAAAGATTGAGATTGACAATGTTAAAATGGCCCAATAAGGATGGGTGAAATATTTTTGAAGGTGCCTTGAAACTGAAATTTGGAAACAGCGATAGGCAAAGAAGCGACTTATCGAAATTAACTTTCTAACAGCCTGTTTTTATTTTGTATAAATTTTGTTAATTTTTTTCATCAAGACAAACCTAAGTGATCAGTTAGTTTTACTCAGTACACCAAGAAAGACAGTATGAATAAGTATATACAGTATATTAGAAAAAAAAAAACTGTTACCTCTTTCTTTTCTTATTATCCAATATTGACAATCGACGTTATAAATTATATTATATTACTAATCTTATATATTCTTATAAATCTTGACATCACAATTAATATTACATATAAAAATCATTTTAATTTTATTTATTATTCTTTTCTACGTCTTCTCCCAAGGAAGCTTTCACGGTTAAATTGTAACATTTGATTTATAGGGGTGTAAGAAAACGGAAGAAGGACCTTGATCAGTTATCCACGAGTGTTTGTAAACTAACTCACGTGCGTGTGTTGCTAATGTCATGCCACTTCACTAAAATATTTAGCGATCGATAAGAAGGAGATTTCTTTTCCATAATGAAAGTTATTTATTTTTATTATTTTCTTTGATAGTTGGACTTCTTCCTCTGCTGAAAGGTTTATTACTTCTATTTTCAACACTTGAATTCCTAAAAGTACGCACTAAAAGATTAGGCACTTTTTTTTTACGATTTACAAGTTTTGTTTTAAAAAGAAAGTTTTAAGAAAAAGAAATACTACTTTTTCATTCGTTTTAAATTTATCTTAAAAAAATTAATTCATATTACAAATACTAATTAGCTTTTACATTCTTTTTTCAAAACTTATTTATTATTCTTAGCGCTTTGAAAGTAACATAATTCAATAAAAATGGTTTTAAAATAACATAGCTTTTAATTAATAACATACGCATATGTTGTTGTTTCTTATGGCACTTGTCGTGGATAAGCTCAATGAGGTAGTCAGCGATTTTAAGCCTTATCAGCGTTTCTTGTTTTGTACTAGCGCCATCTACGGCCAAGAGTACGACTGTTGCTACTCGCTCATCACATTCGCTTGAACAACCCCCTTTTTACAAGGGGGGGCACATTCATACACACAACATATCGAACATAGAAAAACAACCAAGCCCGAACCGGGACTCGAACCCGGAACCCCCAGATCGCGGGGAAGACGCGCTACTCTCACACACATATATTATTTTATCACAAGTAAATAAAAAAAAGTAAATGACTTGATGTCGATTTGAATACAAGAAAATATAAAAATACGAAAATTGTGCTAGAGTTAATACAAAATTAAACTTAAAAGGAACTGCGGTTTTTCAAATAATTGCCACTTCGATACATTTTCAGAGTAACAGTGATATAACAAAGGAAATGAAAGTGTTTTAAAAACATGATTGGAATTCCCCCCTTGGGATTTCCGTTTATTTGATGATGATAAAAGTTATGAAAAGAAATGATATCGTATGGCTTTGTAAAGAATGATTAAAACAAAGGGTATACATAGGGTTCACATTTTATTTATCTTTCACATATTTGAGTGTTATTCATGAGTTTATCGCATTGCTTTCACTTTTAAAAATATATTACACCATTTTCCCGAAAATGTAAAACATTTTGGAAAGATAGTTTTTATAAAACTCTGATTTTTTTTATCAATGTATAAATATTAGAAATTTTGTTCTCATAATTCGTAATTTGATTATGAATCATCTATTCAAATCTAGAATAAATTATGATTGCCTTTTTGGTTTCTTTCTTTTTCAATTCATTTCCTTTCTGATTTATCACTTTCTCTTCCAGCAAATTGTCAACAAGCGTATCTCCCTTCCTTCCTACTGAAAGCTAAAAATGTCAATATCTGTAGATAACTGAGCAAAAATAGGGGTAAGTTAAAAAAATTGTAGTTCTACACTGCAAAGACAAATTAATTATTAATGTAACCGCATATCTACAATTTACTGAATGGAAAAAGCAAGAGAACTACTAACTAATCGTTTGAAAGGAAGGGAGAACATAAATCAAAACAACAAACTAAATCCGGAACTGTCTTTAAAAAACTATTTTCGTCTCAGCAAAATAAACAGTAATGCGATAACGTCCCGAGTGAGTGGAACGGCCGTAGTTTACATTTTAAGTCATCGCTTGAACAAAAAGACAAGAAAACATCTTTGATGCAATGAAAGATACTGAAAGTCCACAGAACTGTAAACATTTGCTTTAATAGCCTTCAATAATTTTCTTGCTTTGAAACGACAAACACATATCAGAGTATCATATGTTTTGAAGTTTTATCCTGTAAAAGCTCAAAAATTCTTTTGTTGTGGTACAAGCCGTCCCAACTGGTCTGTTTAATATCTGCATAAAATACTAATTGAAAATAAGAAGATGATTGTTTAGCATTGAATTAAAGGAGTGCTTTAACTCAAAGGCTCTCCATCTCCAGACATTGATATTGCAGGAAGAAAATGTCATTGCAGATATAATAAAATTAGATAAAAAACAAAATCATAATTAAAAAAATCGATTCAAATTTGAAAATTATGATGTTTTAATATCTCGCTATTTCAAAAGTGAAAACAGAAAGCAGAAAACTTATTACATCTTACAGAAAAGTAGTGGCGTCTGAATATTTAGAATGTTTAACAACGTGTTTTTTATGAATATAAATGTAAATAATTTCAAAATAAACAAGAAAATAGTCATGTTTTTTTTTCTAATTTTAAAAGTGATGTTTGACTTTCAGGAGACATTCCCTAAATAAAATCCCCCCTCGGAGGGACACCAAGAAATGAGGATGAGATGCTTCCGGTATGGCGATTGGATCTCGCCACCTTGGTAGGTACACTAATAGGTGGGGTTAGGCTTCTCCCACCGATGACGGGACGTACTTCCAATGGGAAGGGTTGTACCGTGGCCGGTGATGGTCATTAGGACTCAACCACAGTTTCCTCCAGTGTTGCTGTTGCTGCGGTGCGATGATTCAGCCTTATGGTTTAAATACGTGCCTTCGCGCGGGTTGGAGAGTCTGGTGTGACTTTCCTACAAAAACTCTAATGTTTAAGTCGAGAGCTACTTCTATATTTAAAACGTAAATAAAATAAAATGCTATAAAAAATGCAAAAATTATGGCCAAAAGCAGAACACTTCAGCAACTGCCAAGATTTCTCTTGGATTTTCTTTTAAAAAGGAATTGACTGCTTTAGAAGAGTAGAAAAAACGAATTTGTTATCTCTTGATTTTTCATGAGGTTGAAAACAACATGGAATTCATTCACTAAATTAACTTTTCTGCATGAATGCTTTTGGATTACTCATGCTATTTTCAAGATATAATATCTCTATATATTTAAAATATTATGGAAAATCTTAGAACCAATCCCACATCCAAAGTCGTTGATCCGATTTCGATGCATTTTGTCTCTTATGAAAATAAATAAGTCATGCATGGTTCTCAGATTCCACAAACCTTCTTTTTGAGAGAAGTCACAAAAACACAACTTTGCTAGAAGTTGAACATTCATTCTCTAGAAGAACGACACTAGAGATGATAACCACAACTACTGTTTTGATTGCAATTTTTTAAAAATTTCGAATAAAAGATTTTGACTCTTGATAAATGAATAAATGGTTCTGTACTCTTCTACCTTTCGGCTTTGAAAGACATTTTAACTTCATTACACATTCTCTGTGAGAAAATATCTAATAGAGTTATCCAATCGCAACCATAGTAGCAATTTCAAGAATTCTAAATTAAGAAAGGTACAGATATATAAAAACCAACTTGTTTCTACTTCACCATTCCAGAGTTTATAAAGATACTGCAAAATAAAATTTCGGTAGAGCTCCAAGCTTTAATATCCAAACCGATTTCGCCACTTACCGTCTTTTTATCTTTCATATCAATTTGCAGTTATTGTTAAAACATTAGAATGCTCTAGCAATATCTATATATAGTTTAAATATGTATATATTTATATTCTATATATATGTTTATCGTTCATATTACAAATAACATTTTTTTTCCTGAGATAAGATACAGTTCATCAAAGTGGCTTGGATTTATTAGAATAATTCTATTAATAGGCTGATCGTTGATGGCGACAATTTTCGTTAGAGAATGAAACCTCTTTAGTATATCGTTTTGACGTTAGTTCGGTTAATTACCATTAATTTCAATGTTAAAATAAATTTTTATAACATCACAACAATTTGATAGAGCATCGTTTAAAACCATAAAAGAATAGTCTTTTACAGATATAAGTTTAACATAGCAAAATTAACTTGAAGCATAACAAGAAACATAAAACTCTACATAACATACCATAAAAGAAAGTCCAGAAAACCATAAAAGAATAGTCTTTTACAGATATAAGTATTTGAATTTTAATATTTCCTTTCTAAGTTCCTTGAAAAATAAGGAAAATTGAGAAGGATTATCGCAATGGAAAGAGCAATTTTAATTGGAATATATTGTAATAAAATTATCTAAATTATTACAGTACTTCTCATAATGAGAATTTTAATTTAATGTAGCATGTTCTGTGATGCCAATTCAAAAAGGAAATAATGAATTTATTTTATTATTAATGGTTTCAAGAATAATTATTGTAATAAAAATTATTTAATTATTATCAAATTTTGCTAAAATTTTAAAAAGCTCAATTTTTTTAAAGTTCTAATTTTTTAATTACATAATGAAATTATTTTGAAATCTCCTAAAAAACGGTTTGTATTTTTATATTAGGAATTAACATTTATGGCTCATAAAATCTTTCTATTGTTTTCGGCAACTTTTTTTTTTGAAAAATTAAAATGGGAATATCATTTGACCAGATGATTTCTAACTTAAAAAAAAACTCGAAAAATTCACAGTTCAATAAATATTCACGAAACAGCCACTAAAATATATCTTCCTTATTCAGCTTAGTAACTAGGCTCTTCATTCAAATTCTACTTAAAATCTTTTCAACAGCTTGTATTGTTGTAACGGATACAATATTTATATATTTCACTTTTATTTATAAAAATGGATGATCAAAATGTTGGAATGCTGAAGAATTACATTTCATTTTGATCGTTAAAAAACTACTCATTCTTATCAGACACTTATTATTTGCAGCAATTTTTAAAAAGACATAAAAGTATAAGTTCTAATTTAAGCTTTAATCTTTAATGCTCTGATCTAGAGCTCTAATCTTTATATGCACCCTACATTTTCATTTTATTAATTTGTATTCAATCTGCTTTTTAGAAGCATTATATCTGAATTGTTGTATTGTAAATCGTTTTGATGTGCCTTTCGAAGTTTTATCTTTCGTAATGGTATTGCATCATTTTACAACAATAATAAAATTGAAGGTGGATCTGGAATTTTAGGCCATATAAACTCATTTTTACATAAAAAGAAAAACGGTTGAGATACCGACGTACAAATTTTTAATTTGTAACAATATAAAAGAATAAAAGGACGTTTCGTCACACCGGTAAAGATGAAAATCAGGAATAGAAAGCACACTTTTTTTAATTACTACTATAATAATTTTCTGCATTTCGTGCAGTGAAAACACAGCTTGAATAGTTTCACTGGGTTTAATCTGGCTTTGAGCAGAAATTTCAGGAGGGAAACATTTATACTCTATATTAGGTCTTTCACACTTGCCAGAACATGGTGTTGTTTTTGGGATGAGGTTTTTAGAGTCAACAAAAATCCGTAGGCGAAAAATAAAAATTTTATTATCTGCACGAGCATCTAAAAAAACAGCTTTTAATAAAATGTTGCCATCCCATTAACGAAAGCTCTGATTTTAAAAAAAGTTAATGAACACAGGAAATAAAACCTAGAAAAATGTCATTTTAAACACATGATCATATGAAATGAAATACATAGGAAATGTGATAATTTTTTTAACAATAAGTGCGAGACAAATTTTTTTTTATCGTTTTCAATACTAAAGTGACTCATTAAATGAAGCCGTTAAAATGAATAAAAATATAATTTAACTTGCACGAGCACGTGGTGCTTGACCGTCCAACAAATGATGTTCTGACACGATACATTGAAATATGCATAACAGATTTCAATTTAATCTTTTTATTTATTATTAGCATGCTTTCCTATTCTTTCTTACAAATGTTTAGTACTTATGATAATGTGGAAAATGCAAAGCATATGTATAATATAGCTTCTTTTTAATTAATCTATTTATACTTTTAATGCTTTTGAAAAAGAATCCCTATTTTATAAAGATGTTACAGAATATAACACAGTTTTCGGGGCAATCTTTGCCGGAAAACCCATTAAAATAAATAGAAAAAGAATATCTCCTGAAAAATTCTTTCTGTATTACTTTGCATTGTGTTTAAATTTTTTTGCCATCATTACTACTTCAAAATTTATTTTTGCCTCCTTTGTTCCGCTTTATTTTTACTGTTCGTTAAAAACAATTTTGCTATTAAAACTGTTGAATTTGTCATTTGTTGTCACTTCTATTGTATCACTGCCAAGCTTGTTCTTGTAACAAAAGTTGCAATTCTTTGCAATGAGTTAATAAATATCATTCAAAATATTGCTTTCTCATTACATGTTCTTCCTTTTAGATAAACCTCTATAAATAATCTCCTCCTTTTACATGCAATTTTTTTCAATTCATTAGTATTGTTGTAGCCGAAAGTTTTCTATAATCAATTTTTTATGACAGTTTTCAAAAAAAAAATCGCCTTTTATAGTTTTCGAATTAATACTGGTTTTTATATTTTATACAGGAATGAATCTTGTAAATAGCAATAACTTAGAGTAAATCATAGGAAATGGTCCTTTTTTTAAAATTCGAATTCTGAGCAATGTTTTGGTTTCAAATGTTGAACTGGGGATTTTTTTAAAAACAAACAAACAATGATTTCATTTAAATTGAGTCATCTACTTTATTAAGTCGGAAAATTCATTTGAAAACAATGTATTCAAAGTTTTTACGAAAGATGTAAATAATATCGATCACATTAAAAACAATAATTTCTCTCTTCATAGCCAAATCTTATATAAATAAAATCAAATTTGTTAACAAAATTAAGAAAAAATAATTCAATTTCGTTTAATATCAATCAGAATTTTTAAAATTAAATTAAAAATAATATATCTTCCTTTAAAGCGACACGTTGCTCACAAAATCATAAAAAAAGTCAACAATATTTATTGGCTCATATGATAACTTAAAAGAAATAAGGTATTGGGTTTTATAGCAACAAAGACCCAGAATGTCATCTCCAGGCTTTGGCAACGATTCCAAGATGATGGCGATACACAGGTCGCCCCCGAATGAGAACATGTATTCGGCAGTTACTGCCAAAAGAAGCAGATGGAGTTCAGAATCAGACTGGTCTCGTCAGCTCTTTTCAACCATTGGTACGACAGTTTCAAGACGAACCGTGTGCAGACATTTAAGGCAGATTGGTCTATATCCTCGTAAGCTATCAATTTTGTTTCACTTCATGCAACTTATTATCACCTGCGGTTAGCCTGAAGTACAGAACACGCATAACGGACACCCCAATAGTGAGCGTGTGATGTTTTCCGTCGAGTTCAGGTTTAGCTCGCAGTCTGATTCTTGTCAGACTTTCATACGGAGAGTACCAGGTACCCGTCACCACCAAGAGAACATCCATGAACGACACCGTTACAGTGTGCAGGTTTACTCGTTTGGGAAGGAATTATTCTGGGTTCCAGAAATGACCTGCATGTTGAAATGAGGACCATGACTGGCCAAATCAATAGAGACATCAATTTGGAACAGCATGTGTGTTTGCTTCAGGGTGCCATGGACGTAGAATTCGTATTTACGGATGACAACGCCCGTACTCACCGTGCAAACATTTTAAACGAATGCCTTCGATCGGAGGATATCACTTGTGTGGACAACCATTATTCTCACCGGACTTGAGTCCATTAGAGCATGTGTGGGACATACAAGTTGCAGTCCATCAACCACCTCCAACATGTCTACAGGGACTTACTTAGCATTACTTGATGAATGGTGTAATATTCCCCAAAATCAGATCGATAATATGGTACTCAGCACGTGTAGGAGTTGTATGGACTGTATTGCATCGTCTGGGAGGCATACTATGTATTAACCATCATACCCACTATGCAATATTGGTTTTTGTAAATAGATTTGCTTTTGTAATTTGCTCCAGGGAGCACAAAAATTGCAATTTTTGCTACTGATTTCGAACATATAGCAACTTTTCTTCTATTGACCTTTTGTTTAATAAATATGTTCTGCAAATGTTACTTTTGTTCTGGTTCAGACTCTTTCTTTTCCTGAACATGCTTTGCACTTAATATATGGACATGAGAGCAAAATAAAGTTGAAGGATTTTACGAGTTTCAATATTTTACATAAAAATCACATTAAAATTATTGTATAAAATTGATTTGATACGTCTTTTATTTCAAATATTTGCTACGCTATAAGCACTTTAAATTTTGGTAACAATTACTGAAGCATAATAGGTTTTAATGTAGCTTTTGCTTTGCAGTTAACTAAGTGATCAAATTTTCAATGATTAAAAATGACTAGAAAATAATGTCATCCTGAGGTCCGAAAAGCAGCTAGTTTTAAAAACGCGAAGTTCCATATTTATCTGTGAGGTCAGTCAAATAATTAGCTGACTATCTGATTTACGGTCCAATTCAAAGGAGAATAAAAATTTGCAGCAGCTTAGTTTAGTTACTCTCAGTTAGCTTATTCACATCTCATTTTCAATTCACGATTCGAACAATTAAATCTGTCTTCTAATTAGTAGAGCATAGCAGTAAAAGAAAAGTTAAAAAGTGACTCATCAAGAATTGGTGATATGCCAAGGCAGAGCCTAGATGATCGTGGATAATTTCCTTCAAACAAATGAAAGTCAACCCAGTGAGACTGACAGATTTGGGTTTTCGAACTCTTTTTTTTCTAAGTCACAAGATTCTTGATTCATCGTTTTTTATCACAATAAATGAATGCATAAAGCTTTTGCTGTATTTTAAGCTGTCAGATGCATTGAGTTTTCTGTGGTTTGCGTGATACAGTAAGGAATTAAATAAACTTTGAATTTTTCTAGGATAAAGCAACCATGATTTTTTAAAAAAATTAGACTTGAATATATTCTACTTTTTTTTTTCAAAGTGAAATTAGGTAAGTTTTTATCATTATATATCGTGATCATTAATTTTTTTGCCAGACCTCTAGCGAACAGTCCGTTCAATTAATTCAAGATACAATTAAACAAGGTGGCATTCATGGTCACGGTTACAGATACAGAAATTCCAAATTTTCGATTGAAAGCACTCATTTTTTTCCTTCGTAAAAATTTCAGTGGAAGTGAAAACTTTAAATAGCGTTGGAATGGTATGTGTTTCGCAAAAAATGAACTTGATATGCAGAAAAACACACAAAAAAATACGAAAATTGGGGACTCTCCAAGGAAATTTGTATATAGCAGAGGCAACACACCAATCAGAATGCCGCACTCTAAAAATTTGGAGTAGAAAATTTATGGAAAAAAAAAACGGGCCAGGAATGTTGGTTCCTTAGTCGCCAAAATGACTCTGAGAGTGAAAATTCAGAGGAAATTTATGGAAAAAAACGGGCCTGGAATGTTGGTTCCTAGTAGCCAAAATGACTCTGAGAGTGAAAATTCAGTGAAGTGATAAAACTCTAATATCAAAATGAGATAAAGGCTTTCAGGAGCCTTGCATGCCTTCCGCTGAAAATATCGCCAAATATGCTACTCATATACTCTGCAAGATCTTCTTGATTTAGTAAAGAAATTCGAAGAAAATAGCAGCACCTGTGAGAAGCCACGATTTGTTCCGATTAACTAACTGTTCTCGAGGACGTTGTTTTCGGAAATGCATCACATAATGACACCAGGACACACGAAAACCGAAGAACCAATACATACAGCCCATGTGTAACTGTGATATTATCCAATACAGTTTGTGTATTGAATATACAGAAAACAGCGATTCCAAAGGTACTGCGCTCTATGCTCTGCGTGTTTCCATATCGGTACGAATACGTCTGTAATATCTCAAATCTAAAGAGTATATGCATGCACAATCCACAAACTTTGCCGGATTAGAAAAAAATTCTATCGAATGTGAGTTTGCAAGCATCCGTTAAGTTATGCTACGTTCGGCTGTAGTGTCAACAATTTCCTGCATGCAATGTATAACATCCTGCGATTGCACACATGTAGAAGTATTTTATTGAAACAAGTTTTACTTCCTCCGATATATGCTATTATCAGCGATTGGTGTTTTGCCTATCATATTGGTATCTTGCCGTTATTATGCGTGCATAACGCGCCCGTCTTCGTGGTACAAGTACCGTTAATGTCTTTACTATTTCTGCATGCTCATTTTGGAATGGGAAAAAGTGGGCGTTGCCATTTGAAAATTTCGAATTTCTCTAATTCTAACCGTAATTGCGAAAGTCACTTTGTTGCCATTCACAAATTCCCGAATTCATACTTCTGAATAACTTTATCTGAAATCTTCTTTAGATGGATTGAACGCATCCTGTTCCGAACGAAGGTACCGTATATCGGTACCTTTCTTTTAATGCACTGTTTTTCTTTTAATGTTTCTTTTAATCGTAAGTCTTTTCAATGGTCACTCTGTATATAGATCTCTATATATTACATATATACATTTAAGCACACACACACACACACATATTTATATATATGTAACATTATTTGTTGAAAACGGAAGGTGTTTTCGAAAACATAGATGGCACTTTGAATTTTTAAGTTCGTTCTATTCCATTACAGCTAGAACGCATTAAGTACAAGAAAAAGCGACAAGCACAACACATAACGACACAAAACGGAATGAGGAAAAGCTAATGAAACTTTTATCTCTGTGAATATATGCTGTTAGATTCTAATAAGGATTTTTGACATATGTCAATAGCATGTAAATCACGTGTAAGGGAATGATAGGGATTTTTTTTAAAGGAATGTATTTAGCCGGACAGTTTTTATCCTTTCACTTGGAGTGTGGGAATTTCTAAGGCTTTTAACCGATTCGTCAATTTTACATTCTGTTGAATTAATTAACTAGAATAAGTGGAATGGGTCAGGAAATAAGAGAATATTTTTAGAATGAAGTTGCTATGGCAAAATTAAGATAAAAATGTAAATAAATTTTTAAGTGCAAATACTTACTTATATATACTGTAAATATATCCATCCAATAAGTAGATTCATAATAATTATTTGCCATTTCTTTCATTATCAACTATTTTCCTTCTTTATTTTAAGAATCAAAAGTTTTACTCACAATGATACATTACTATTTCTATTAAATATGTTTGCTAAATTCTTTGAGTATGCTTTAAATCAAATAGGACTTCAAACTGAATCACAGCATCCAATGATGTAGCAAAGCGAACAGCGTCTAGAGCGTGATGTAACTATCTCACTCTCAGTTTCCAATAGGATTTATCTAGGTCAAGTGGCGCCAGGGACTCATTGTTTTACCCCATCCTTATATTTCACTTTAAAAATTTCTCTAACATTTTGTTTCTATGGCGCCCCTTAAAATTGGCTCCGGAATATCTACACCTTTGCTCCCTGATCGTTACCCATTAACATCATCCCTTGCAAACTTCCGATAGCGCAATTCTATCTTTAACGTTAGGTAGAGACAAAGATCTCATAGCAAAGTTTTGGGCCGTGCGGTGGTTTTTATATTTATACTACAGCTCGAAAAACCTGGAGCGTAAAAATTAACATTCTTTATTTGCACGGAAGCTAAGAGTAAACAAGTGAATGAAACACATTTGGCGCCTTGTTTTAGTCACACAATGAGAAGAATACGTTTGCATTCCTTCTATCTCTCCCAGTAGCAGAAATACGAGCATGAATAGGGCATTGTTTCAGAAGCCTGAAGTAGACAATGATTCCTCAAAAGCTGCTGATGGAGTTTAAGGGTACCTTAAATTATTAAGAACTATTCTTAGCTTTAATTAATTGAATGTTTTTGATACCATAGTACGCATTTTTATAATTTTTGTTTTAATTAAACGAATGCTGAAAAAGTAATACTGATTTCCTTGAATCTTCATAATAAAAGTCAAAAGTTTATTTCATAAATATTTAAACGTTAAGAAGTAGCCACGAAATTTGTTTTTCTACGATTTTTTGAAGACTCTGTTCTTGTTGATCTTGTAGGAATACTTATTCATTTTTATATATTAGATTATATTACCGATATTTTTGCCGTCGTCCTGACCCTGAGGTAGCACGTCTTTCTCATTATCTGGGTGTCTCGAGTTCGAATTTCTACAAAGGAATGGTTGGTTTTCTGAGTACTAACTGTGAGGAGTGTGAAGGTGCCCCCCCCTGTAAAAAGGGGTTGCGCAAGCGAGTATATGAGTGTGCCATCCTCATATGAGTTGGAAGTTAGACTTCTGTCCTTGGGTTCTCAGGGGTCCATACCCACAGAAGCTACTGCACTCCTCTTTCCGTTATAAAGCGGACACATCGTCACCAAATTATATTCCACTGAGTTCCATAATTATCTTTTAGCATCTTACCAATTTCTGTTTTAGTGTTTGTTTTTCTTCCTTTTCTTTTCTTCTTCTTCTTCTTCTTTCATTTTTTTCACGGGAACGAATGATTCCGAGTAAACCCAGAAATATTTATGAACAGGCACATGATTTATTCTTCTCCAATTCAGATTTTTTTTAAAAATTATATTTTATAATGCATTTCTTCTTTTTTTTCAGAATACGACCATTCTGATTTGAATTTAATGATCAATTTGGATGTTACAGAAAATTATGTACAGTGGCTCAAACAATTGAGAGTACACCTTACTCTTAATTGATAAATTCGATTATTTTTACACTTAACAAATTATTTAACTTAAAGTAAAAATAAAGAACAATCAATCAATCAACAAAGAACAATAAATCAAGTAAAAATAAAGAACAATCAATTTTCATTTTAGATTAGAACTATATCTAAAATGAAAAGTTTCTGAGTCATTTTAAATAAACATATGTAGATTTTTGCCTCAAAGAATTGAGAATACATCGATGAAATCTTTTTAATATCTCGCCTGGAAAGAAAATGTCGGTATTTAATTGCATATCCTTTGGCTTTAAAATGACCTCTAAACGTCGCGGTATCGATTCGACCAACATTTTGGTGATATATTTTATCTCATTCTTCTTTCAACACTTGTTCAAATGGGTTTTGTAAATAATTTTGATTTCTGTTTTTCCGAGTTTGGTCCAAAGATTCGAAATGTCTTTGATGTCGGAGGACTGTGGTAGTCACAATTTTGTGCGTAATGGTGTTTACAATGAAACACACCACATATTGAAGATACGTGCCATTGTCCAGTAAACCAAATTGTTCAAAATACCATCTGTAAAAACTAAACTTCTTACCTCGAATAAAGCTATGCAACGCTAAACCATGGCTGAGTCTTCACCATGTTCAGCTATAGGACAAGTGGTGCTTCTTCCAATAATTTCGGCTACTTCAAGATTAGATTTTCCTTTTTCAAATAATTTAAATACGAATTTCCTTATATCAATACTGGATTCTTTTTGAGGCGCACTTTTTCAATCAAATGTTAGATTTTAAGTTCATCTAACAAACTTAATCTCATAAAAATTATCGTTGAAATGGTATAAAATAAGATTATGCAAAATTAGATTAAAGCAGCTATTAAGAAGAAAATATTTAGTGATATTTAAAAATGTGTGAACGTCCTCTGTATTCTCATTTTTGTAGTCAAAACTCTGCATATGTTTATTTGAAACGCCTCTGGAATTTTTCAGATTAAAAGTTTCTCATTGATTGTTCTTTATTTTTATTTTAAATTAAACTATTTGTTATACATAAAAATAAAAACACGCTCGCATTTCTCCGTAATGTGTTATTTATATTGAAAGTTGGATTTATCAAGTAAAAGTTAAGGTGCACTCTCAATTGTTTGAGACACTGTAACTATTTGATCGCAAATTTCGCATTTTATTTATACCATTTTAAATGCCGGATGGTAAAAATTCATAGAATATTTTTAGCACAATTTTTATTTTTTATGCAATATTGTATTTCCGCGGAAACGCAGATTTAAGTGTTTTCTGAATCGAACTTGATCATTCTTGATATCGATCAGTTTTTTGTACAAATTTATTCTTTTATTATTGTTTATTTAATCATGGTTATTGCACTTCTTTGAGTTTATGTTAGGAAAAAATTCCTTATTTTATGAAATTTTACAAAATAAAATTTTTAAAATTTCATTCCAAGCCCTATTATTCCTTTTTTCTTTCTATTAGTGGGTCTCTGTTTCTTTCAAACTGATTTTAACAATTACTTTAGATTTGAGTGTTCTTGAGCATTATGGATAGATTAATTCCACGTTAAGAAAGCAAAACTTTTAATGTAATTATAATTTTACATCTAAAGTGCATCGCAAATAATACTTTATTTTATTTTTTTAATCACTCTGTCACTCTCTCTCTTTCTCTCGTTTTTCTATTATAGAGTTTTTAGTTAATCTGTGACTGTCATTCTGAAATACTTTAAATAGGATAATAGTCCGTCTGGACGGGTACATCAAAGGAGGAATAATTTCGAAATGCCCTTTTTTTTACAAGATTAAGGCCATAATGAAATGAGGAATATAATCTATATTGTTGTTATTTGATACAAAATAAAATGTTCAGTATCCAGTTATGTTGTTGTTACTTATGGCACTTGCCTATGGACAAGCTTCCCGATGATACAGCAGCAGATTTAAGACGAAAGGAGCGTCTCTTGTTTTTGAAGTAGCGCCAACTAGGGCCAAGAGTACGAATTAGCTACACATTCTTCACATTTGCTTGCGCAACCCCTTTTTACAGGGGGTGGGGGTGGCACAATCACATACTTCACAGATAGCACACATAAGAGCAACCAAGCCCAAACCGGGACTCGATTTCGGGGTTCCAAGAGCACGAGGATAGAAGCGCTACCTCTGTGCCAGAAAGCCGGCGTGTAGTATCGTTATTAACATAGTAAGTGCACAAAAAATTTAGTAACTTAAAAATAGATAGCTTATATATAAAAAAATATGTGATTAAATACATCAATTCATGAGTCACCAAAAAATGTTAAACATGACAACTTTAAAATTATTCTTATTTATTTTCTGGAATGCTGAATTTAAATAGAGTGTTGCAATATTCATTAACAAACTTAGAAAGAAGAAAAATATATAAAATCGTTGTTGATGGAATCGGGTGATTGAAAATCCTCTATTAATTATAACAAGATGGCTCATGATATTTTCACAACATTCCGAATGTCGTAAAATCTCGAAGGTATCGTAATTAGTGGCAGATTTTGACAATGTAATGCAACAGTACTAAATTGTGCTCAAGCTTATCTCATTATTCATTGTGGTAAACTGGCAAATAGTTAAGCATTGCAATGCACATAAATAAACAAAATGAGACCTCCAGTCTTGGAGCACAAAAAGCAAGATTATACTTCTACAATCACTGAAAATAATATAATTGCCGAGTATTTTGTGTTTTTCTATTTTTGTGAGAAATTCTCATTGAATTCTTTGAAAAAAGTTTATAAAATTTTGCAGAATCTGTGAGTTATATTTGGTAAATATTTTTAAATTTACATTGTAAAAAATAAGGCAATAAAATAAATGCCTTAACGAGGGAAATGCAATGCATCTCCCTCCAGCCTGCAGTTTTTTCAAAATCAATCTAGGGAACAAATTTAAATTGCTAAGTTTGCTAATTGGGTAAGGAAACCATTGCCCTAATTTTCGAATAGCTTTACTAGAAATTCAAGATCAGACCTTGTTTAAATCTTTTTGCTACTTAACTCTTTCCCTTGTCTTCCCACTTGTCTGCAGAAGAAAAAAAAAGACTTCCAGTGCATTTTTTCTTTCTTATTCTAATCGTATTTGAAGTTGCTGAGTAACCCAGTTTTTAAACGGGAGCTTCGAACAGTTCGTGAGAGAAACCTCTCGATAACCGAATTTAAAATAACGGCTGCCCTTAATACTACTTTATCTTGTTACTATTTCCTCAGAAAACGGGATGCCGTAACCATCGTTAACGCCTTCTGCAATCTCCTGCCACTTCGGAGACTGATATACTATTTTAAGACCACGACGTAAAAGTTGGCAAACTTCTGACGTGAGTGAAAAAGATAATTTAGATAAGTGTACTTAACGTATGGCATTGTGGGTTTCATGAAGAAAACAAATATAAGCGTGACGTGCACAACACACACAAATCGTAAGAAACAAGAGATTGGGTAATTTTTTTTATCTACCGCGGGACTGAAATATTTTTACTCTTTTATTGTTCCCAGAGCTCTCATGTTCATTACAATGAACTTATTTTAATTCGTTTTCACTCATTACAAACAGCGCCATCTGTTGACTGATACCTAAGTTATATAATCAAATTTTGAATTAAAATTAAATCATTTGAATTAAAATATTTGGAATTCAATTTTAAGATGAAAAAAAACTTGGTTCGCATATTATTCCAAGAAAGTATTCAAGAAAGAATTCCAAGAAAGTATTCTTTATAACTAAATCAAATTGATTAAATATGAAAGATATTTCGTTTTGACACTTATAATTTAATTCAACAGTCGGGAAATTCCTCTTTTATCTAATTTTAATTTTTTTAGAAAGAGGAAAGAATCTCACCGAATAAAATTAGAGGAAAAGAAATTCTTCGCAAATATTTACTGTATTATTAAATATCGTCTTTTATTCATTCTAGAAAACTCAATACGATTAAATATTATTCATACGATCAAGATTAATATTAATTCCTTAAATAGTAACAACAGTAGAGCATTGAGCTATGCATTGTGGAACACCGTTATTAATAAAATTTTAAGGTACAGCATCACTTTAATTTTTTTATACGTAATATGTTGCGATAAATAGAGACCAAAAATAGTAAAAGTTGCAAGGGCCAAAAAAATAAAAATAACTACACAACTTTCATTTTTGAAACTTACAGATAAAATGAGAAATGCTTTATAATGTAGTAAATGTAAAAAAAAGTCTAGTAATCTTTAAAGCAGTGTGGAGTTAAGCATAAAGAGGCCCAAAATGTCATTAGGAAACTTCTCTTTTAATACGTAATTAATTTACTTTTACATTTAAATATATTTGTTAACTTAATCAACATATTATTGGTTTGTTTTAATTCATTATATTTTTAAATTATTCGTTAGTTATTTTTTATTAATATTTAAATAAATTATTATTTGATTCATTTATTAACGATATCAATAATTTAATAAAAAGACCTAGCATTTCCAACATTTTATAATTAATAAAATTTGCTTTATAAATTTATATTCGGAAGGGAGGTTCATAATATTTTCTACTGACTTGCCTCATTTATTTCACATGTTAAATATTTTTTTAAATTCGCTGATTTTGGTATAAACCGCCATTGAGATGAATTTTGACATTTCGTCATTTTATTTCTGCTTAATCCTTGATAAAACACGTGGTACAAAGCGAAAATGATCCTGGCAGACAAATTAATCGAACAGGAAATACTTAAAATTCATTTTATTGGATGGTTGCCCCATGACCTGAAATTTATACGGTTGCAGTCAAAACAGAATCTTTTTTTTTCGAAAAACAAGTTTACTTTCAATTCTCAACTGACAAAAATGCCGTATGTGCACTTTTTGTTTTAACCCCCAATTTTTGTGGTATTAACTGTGTGAATGCTATAGTTTTATATTTTTCGTTAGATTAATGCCCTTCAAATTATGCAGATATCTCTGTCTTGTCTGGTTAGGTTTTTATTTCATTAAAATTTTGTCCCTATTAACATATGCTAATGATAGTTTTGTCTTCCGTATTATATATACTATGATATTAAGTCGCGTTTCCTCCGTTAATATGGATCTCAAAATTAAGTTTCTGCGGTATGTTTGAAGTGTATTGTGTTGACATGATTTGATTCCTCTAATATAAAAAGACGTAGTTTTCTGCATATAGTATACATCTACGGCAATGCAACATATAATACACATCTATTTCTGAAATATTTCTTGATATTTCATTTTATTTCTAAATGAGTTAAGTCAAAACCAAAATATTGATGAACTTATATTGAATTTCAGAAGTAAGCAAATTTTATTTCCTAGTGTGCAATCATAAATTGGAACATTACAATTTTCTTTTTATTTCCCTTGATTTAGCAGATAAGTCTGATGATTTAACTCTTAAGCTCAAGCTTATATGAACAAATACTTCTTTTTATTACAAGCCTTTTGCAAGTTATCTTATGAAAGTGCAACTATACTTATGACAGAAGTAGAGAAGACTAATTTTTTAGAGAATGCTAGTAATTCTTTTTTTGAATAAAAGTTGTTCAAAAAATACAAATTCAAACTAATAAATATAAATAAAAAACCTTGAAATATGCATTTATTCGAGACGGAGATTATATGTGACAACGAAGCGGATAATTTGCAACATATTATTAAAAGTCGATCTACAGCAAAACTGCTGCTGGCAATGAAGTGAAATTTCTGTATTTTTGCTGATTGAAGGACATTCTTAAACTTTCATATCATAATTAATAATGATTTAATAAAGTAAAAATTAAAAGAGAAATTTAGAGAAATAAAGATACTTTTTACCAAGAAGAACATTTGATAAAAAAATGAGTATTGATAGAGAAAAATGCTAAAAAATACTAAAAAAAATTTAAGTAGTGAAGTGAAAGGATTCGAGTCATATTACTGAAAAAAGCGGTCTTTATTTTGAAATGAAAAACAAATAGCAGAATTAATATTACAGACTAATACACATTTAAAAATTTAAATGATTTTATGCACTGAAAATGAATGCGATTTTAGTTTTTGTCTATACACTCCTAAGATATAAGAGTATTATCATGCCAATACATTTAAGTTGTGATATAAATGTTAAATAAAAAAACTCTTTTTCTTAATAAATTTTTAAAAATAATTTTAACAACGGAAAAACATAGAAATACTCTTGTAAATATGCAATAGTTAAAAAAATTAGAAATGAAAGGAACCAATTAAAGCTAAAAAGAAAAATTATTTTATTTCCAAAAGAATATGAATACTCCGTCTGAGCTGGTTTAGATTTTCCATTGTTTTTCTATCCTGACGTATTGTTCACGATTAAAATTTCCAAGAATTTCAAGGAAATACTATATTAGACTGTGAGAATATCCTGTTATCTTATTAAACAATTATTTTACATACCAAACGATAATGGTGCAATACTTCAAGCATCTTGGGTTAATAGAATAATGATCCTTTATATTACAACGAAGGTCCCAGAAGCTGTTACTTAAATCAGCATAATATTCAGCTTTATGTTGTTTAGAAAGTTTTTGACAGCACGGATAAACGGCATTCATCATTTTCATTCTGTCTCACTCATAGAAACCACAAAATGAGGATCTTTTATGAACTGTTTGATTTAACGTCTATAAAAGATTGCAGTATTGTGTTTTTCTCTACTTATTCCTTTTGTTTGTCTTACGTATGGACAACAAGAACGATTCTGATCAAGTTCTAAAGAAAATTCAACTATTTTATTAATCTTAACTTCATATGCAGTGAAAGCAAGATTGTTCTGCCTCAGCCGACTAAATTTTTTAAAATGCCATTTTTTTTCTCAACATATTCTCTCTGGTGGATCACTCGTCTTTTGCACTTCGGCAATTTTTGTTTCTTTTCTTCTTGATACATGAAGCAAAAATATTTCATGTAATCCCCTTGCTGCCAGAGGAGATAGTTAATCATTTTTGAACTCACAGAATTAGACCGTTGGTATTCATGAAATAAAATTTAATCCTTTTCATGACCAAAGCTATGATATCAGATTCCTTTTTTATTCATTACATGATTTTCTGAGTGAGAATATTCTTCTTGTTTTACTTTTGATATGATTTTTCTATTCGAGTTTCGAATTTGCTGTTTGATTTTTATATAAATTTTGTGATTTATTTACAATGAATCTAAAAAAAATAGAGCTAATAAAGAAAAAAAACACCTGCCTTCATATTTGAAACTCGCACACTAAATAAAGTCGAAATAAGTTTTTAAAAAATTCCAGACACAAAAAATATAAATATTTACATTCCTATGTTTCAATTACAAACGTTCAGGGATAAGAAGGAAGTCATAAAGAGTTTCTCATATCTGCAATATCTATTCATAGAGTCTACTATGATAAGAAAGGATAAAAAGGTCACACCTGTTTTCATGCCCTCTTTACGACGTAAAGGCGTGAAGCGCACGTGAAAGATGCATATTACAGCTGAGTGGAACTCTCGTGCTTTGTATTATCAAAGCGTTTAGGTCCTATCAGGACGCTTACACCTTCAGAAGGACACTTGAGATAAATATTTGAGGTATTTCATTGACAAAAAAAGTTTCTGAGCTTATATTTACTCTAACAAGAGATAAAAATGGTTTGAAAACACCAAAGTGTGTTATTTTCATTGTTGTAATCTATCCTACTTATATTTTCAAGTTGATGGGTTTTACAAAGAATCAAACAATTCTATCTAAAAAATAAACATACAGAATAAAGAAAAATATTTTCTCGTTTTATTTGAAATATTTCTCTTTTTTTTTTCTTCTTCTTTTTGATACTAAATTGCATTTCAAGAAAATTGATACTAACTCTTTTCTTCTTGAGTTAAAATTCATATTTTAATCAGGAAGTTCTAGATTTAATTCAGCCTTATTTTGAGTACATTAAAACTAATACGAAATTCAGTATTAACTAATTTGGTGAAAGAAATGATATACAGATAGCACAATTCATTGGAAAATGTTATAAAGTAAATATAAATGACAGTATACTTAGAATTTCATTGTTACAGAATATAGAGGATTGGTAAGATTAACGATACCTTTCCAGCTGATATATGAATTTGCTTGGCAAAGATTTTTACACAATTTTTATTCGATTATTTTTTATCTATAAAAGCATACACAAATACAAACAGTTCTATCCATAAAAAGAATCATAACAGAAAATTTTACCGTTCTTAAAACTTTAATATATTCCTGCAATCTATTATCATTAAGAAATCTTTTTATAAAAAAATAAATATTTAATTTTTAATATAAGTTTTTCAACGAAAATTCAAGCATTATTTAAATAAAAATATACATTGATGTCCAAAATTAAAATCATAAGCACATTTTTCGCTATTATTCAAAATCACTATAATAAATGTGATGTAATTTGCAATATATGCATTTTAAAGAACGTGTACCATCTATACAGTTTTGAATAAAGGTGCATATTATAAGTATTGTAGCAGACCGCAAAATATAAGGATTTATAATGTTTGGTTACAATGTTGTGAATATTGCATTAAAATCTGAAAGTTTAACTGATTATATTGAAAAAGTGTTCTCATAATCGTTTAAATTTTTCACAGAAATTGAAAAATATTTCCAATCTTCATGTTCGGTAATCGCAAGAGAAGGAAACTTGGTAGTTACAAGTGGCATCCAGATTGTGGAATCAATTCCTTAACAAGTGGTACCATCAACAGGAGGTTCGACCAAGGCCACACGACATACTTGCACAGGATCAATGTATAGTTTAGGAAAACGACGGTATATATAAACAGCAGCCATGGACAAGTTTTGGAAAACTTGTTGCTTCCTCTAGAAAAAGAATTTTCAGGCAAACAGTATATAGTCATTTAGTACAGAGGCCCAGCATCCACAAATTACGCTTGAGAGTCTATGCCGTAAAACTGAATACATCACTTTTAAACACAGACTGAAGATATGTTCTTTTCTTTGATAAGTAGAGGTCCAGTCAACAAATCTTCAGTTAGGCGTAACTTGGAGCTATCTATCATCTATTCGACCTGAAGAAGATCGGCCATTTTGGTGGCAGATGGAACCTTGTTTAGGGCGACATCTTATCAGGCATTCGTCCACTATTGCACTTCTTTGATGTGGATAATATCAATGCATAACGTTATAAAAATGAAATCCATCCTTGAAATCTGTGTGAATTGTTTATGCAGTGCCGCAGGTTTGGACTTCCTTTTTATGGAGGCTAATGTGAGGCCACACATAACTCAATTGTTCATGATTTTCTAGAAGAGGATATTCGCCATATAGACTGGACCACGAAATTTTATGATCTCAATTCTGTGAAACAGTCTTGAGATGGTCTATGAAAAATCATTGTGTGATGACATTCCACTTTCAGAACACTCCAGGCGTTAAAATCCGTACTCTTAAAGAACCGAATTTATTGCCACAAGCCTTTTTCGATGCACGCATTAAAAGTAGGATTACTTGTTTCAAATCTTGTACAGAGGTTAGAATCCATATTAGACAGACCTTTTTCAACCTATAATACATTTTGTTTATTTCGTTTTTGATATCTGTATTTCAGATGACAATTCAATTCTTTCCATATTGTTATGTTCATATATTCTTTTTATAGTGATATCTATGTTCCAAATTTCATTGTAATGAACTAAATATTTCTCCATTTATATAAGATTTTATACTATAGCTTCACATGGAGTGACCAAAATGGCTTAGGGAAAAATCGATATCAATTTGTTAGAAACAATTGTCATGTCATATATTTTTTCAAGATGTTTTTGAACACCAATCAGAAACTTTTAGTAGCACATAATATGTTTCTATTTATATCCTATAAGCGACATTTATCTGTTGAAGAATTCAAAGTAGTCGAGAGTTAAAAAACCTTCGATTTTTTAATAAGACTTATCATTTTCACTCTGATAATTAGAGTTATTCGATTGGAAATCTATTTTGGTTCAAATTCTACGGAACAGAACGCGTCATATATTAGTTTTTCAAAATTAATCTTTTAATATTATATTTTAACAATCAGAATTTAAATAAAAATCTACTTTATTTTATTCAAAAACTCATTTTCTTGCGTCTAGAAAATTATGAATATCAAATTATAAATATATCAGATTTAACTTAAACTGAACACAACTAATACAATCCGCCAATCAAATGATCACCGAAGGCAGCAGTGTTTTTTTTAAATTAATGCAACCTTATTATTTTAAACATCATGGAAATTTCAAAGTGCAATGTTAGCTTTTACGACAAATTAAAAAAAACATATATGCAATTATTTAACGAAATTTTAGCTAGTGATTTTACAAGAGGAAAATTTTAAAATCTGTAAGCTTTTATTTTCCAATATTACGTAATTAGCGGAATAAAAAATATTTACATAACATATGGCTAATTTTATCGTCATTCTTCAACCACTTGGAAATCTATCGATATTGACGAAATCATTTATCGTGAAACAAATTTTACTTAGAGCAGAATTCCCATCTATGTACAAATAAAATAAGTAATCTAATAGTAATTTTACTTTGAAAACAATTTTTCTTTAATGCATTCGAATTGTATTTTCAGAAATATATTAAATCTTTTTATTATTATTTCTTATACTTACTTGGTCAATCATTAGTACAAATACAAGCACATTATTAAATTCAACATCATTAAGTTAATTAAACAACAATTTCATTTGAATATCATTTCTTATGAAGTAAATTATGTTTAGTATATATCCATAACTAAAGCACATTTATTATCATGTGAGAACATGATGTTGTTTTCATTAAGGGATTTCGAATAATTGAAGCTCGAAATCACGTAGGCAATGAACAAAGCATAAATGGCCATATTTATCTCCATGTTTTCATCGCATATATTTTTACCAGCTTTTACCAGTATTATATTATTATTATGTATGCTTCTTTGACAGCTCATGCGTTTTTAAAGGGTTGACGAGCTTTACCAGAATTTTTTATTATTACGTACGCTTCTTTGACACCATACGGTTTTTTAAAAGTTTAACGTAGAACTAAGATACCATAACTGTTCTTTCATCTCAAAATCAACCAACTGGAAAAATTAAAAATGAAATTTTTAAAAAGTTATTATTACACACATACACACACACACACACACACACACACACACACACACACACACATATATCTATATATATATATATATATATATATATATATATATATATATATATATAGAGAGAGAGAGAGAGAGAGAGAGAGAGAGAGAGAGAGAGAGAGAGAGGGAGAGAGAGACTGACAGAGAAGTCTCGTGATTGTTTCAAACCGGTTTAAATTGGTCAGTGATTTAAATTAATTAAAATAAATAATTACAAAAAATAATGTTCTCACATGACAAAATTTGTGATAGTAGAAGATTTCATTTTCTTTTATTTATTTTCTTTTCTTTCATTCTTATTTTTATCTACAAGTAATAATTTCTAATTATTAATCATTAGATTTTAAACTTATTAATTGTGGAATGAGAGAATTACTGATATCATAAAATAATAAATAAACCAATACTAACTTTTATTTATTTTCACTTTTTTATTTTAATTTGAAATTTAAAAATATTAAAATTTTTAATTGTTTCACTAATGTTTCTTAATGTTTGTAAATGCATTTTTAATTATCATTCTAAACTAGATTAAAATTCCAAAAACAAAAATAAATAAATAAAGATTTGTTGTTACATTTTTGTTTTATTATTTTTTATTTTTAACTCTTACGTTCTTTAATTATGAAAAAAATCTTACCTCAATAATTTCCACCTATAATTATTTTCATTTTATTGCTTATCGAAAATAATAGGAATTAAAAAAAACAAAGAATGTTCACCGATTAATTACAGAGAAACAGATTCCTTCTTTGTGTGATTAATATTTTATCGAAAAATCGTTTGGTATAGTAAAAGAAACGAAGAGTCAATGCCAATTAAAATAAAACTTCTTTTTGAATGAAAGTATTTTATTTTTGTATGGAAGAATTTAAAATATACAAAAAATAATTTTCATAACCGTTGGTAGGATCGGTAGGATTTTTATTCACATTTTTCAGTAGCTGAAGAGTAGATATGAAGAAGAGTGAATATGAATAATTGTTTTATTTTTAGAATTTTCTTTTCCACTGAAAACGTTTCCATTATTTAAAGTTCTGTTTAGCTTTACTGCTAGATTTTAATGAACAGCAGTAATTACACATTTAATTTTCTTAAAAGAGAATAACAAGAATTAAATTATTGAATGATTCTGAAATATTGTTTAAATTGTACTAAATTTCCACACAATTGTCGCAATATTTTCAGTTTTAGAATTCTGCTTTTTTATTTCTTGTGCTATTTGTACAATTATTTTTAATCATTAAAATTACTAAATGGCAACGTGTAACATTTAATATATGATCTCTTTTCATAATAGAATAAAATCAATATAATATCGGGTACAATAAATGACTTTTTATGAGTTTTTCCAGGGGAAACAACTTATTAACGAAAAGCTATATAATCGAAGTTTCAAATAAAACTTTGATTATAATAATGTAATACTATTCCTTAAATGACAAAATATATATATTATTATTTAGTTCAGAAAACAATAATTAAATTTTTAAATTAAAAACCTATCAGAACTAGCAGAAGTGGTATTTTTGAAACCTTCCCGCATATTTTTCAATGAAGGTTTTATCAGTAAAATTGTGGATAAGGCTATCATTTACATGTCATTGGCAAAAAGTAATTACAAAATGGAAATGAGCGTGAAACTAACATTTTTATTGAATCTATCGTAAGAATATGTATTTTGGACGCCTTTTTTCAGATTGATACAGACCGACAGATAGTCAATCACTGTGCAGATTTGGTTAAATATTTGATAACTTCCTGTATTGTGATTCTAACCACAACCCCGATAACATCTACGCTACCGAAGGCGACTTTTGGTATTGTGGTTATGTTACTCTGCTGCGGTTCTAACCTTGATCTTCACTTACCACAGATATACTAATTATTTGTGGGTGTTTTGTTTAAAGGTGGGATAATTTTTTCACATTTTCTATAATGAATAATCATGATATTGATTTCGCAATTCATTCTTTAAAAACGCAATCATCTTAGACGCAGAAAATTATGAATAGCTGAAACTTCGAATTATGTAAATGAAAATTTTTATCATCACAATGACCACGAGTGAATCAGAATATCAATAAAACGACAAATAAATGAGAATCGAATAAACGGAGTTCATTTCTTTTCAGTATCATTGGGAAGTTCATTCTACATTTGAGAGTGGAAAGAACAAGTCATAAATTTAGATTAATACTTCACTCCGCATTATAAATTAATTTCAGAGTTTTGACATCATCAAACCAAAAAGAAAATATCGCGTGATTTTTTGTCAATTAATCAACGGAAATAAAATACTTCTCACTGGCGTAAGTGTGTACATATTAACATAAGAAGTGAAAACGTAAATGATAGCCTTTCATCCCTTATGAATTACAACCATGGAGAAAGCTAAAGTTCATGACCTTCATCACAGTAAACGGTGACACACTCCTACTTTCGTAGAGTCAATATTCGCGGTTCCTGAAGTCACAGATGAAGTCATTTTCAGTGTCAAAGAAATCTCTGTCAACATTAAAGATGAATGTGTGTCTGTCCGAGTTTGTAAGCTCGAGTTTTACACACCAGATCGTTTGAACTACAACAACCAAATTTGAAACATACATATAGTATACCTCGGAATCTGAGAACGTGGACCTTCGAAAAAGCTTGTTTGAATTAATTAATTAAAATGAAACCCAATTTTGATGTTTACTATTGTAAAAAGAAATAAATAAATTTCATACCGCTACAAAATTTTAAAAAAATGTCTTTTTAATGATACTAATGTAACAAGTGTTCAAATTTTGCCGAGATTTAGCCATTTTTTTTTAAAAAAAATTTTTAATCTAATTTCTGACAATACGTTGAAAATAAAACTGTAACCTTGAAATTCAAATAATTTTTATTCAATAGGCTTCATCAAACATTTACGGTTTTAATATTGCTACTAGACTTATATCCGTTAGAAATATTCTTATCTTTACTTATAATAAAGCATAATGTGTGTGTGTGTGTGTGTGTTGGCGATGTACAGGCCAGACCGTTCAACCTACAGCTACCAAATTTGGTATATGTATACCTTGGGTGCCTGGAATGTGCACCTCGGAGCCCTTTTTTTTGAATTTTTAATTGGCATTTTAATTAATTAAAAAATAAGCCAAATTGTGACGTTTTTTCGCTATAACTTCCGAAAATATTACAGCACAGAATTGATTTTTGCATCAAGTCAAAGCTCAAAAAATTAGCTTTTCAATGATACTAATGTTTTGATTTATATATTAAATCTCTATTTTTAATGAATTTTTAAACATATAATTTAAGAGTATTTTTTTCAACAATTTATTTTGAAAAAAATAAAAATAAAATTTTAACTTCTCGAGGATCTCAAAAAAATCAGCTTTTAATAAAATGTTGCCATCACATTTTCAGAAGTTCTGATTTTAAAAAAAGTTAATTACTACCAAAAATAAAACAGAAAAATATAATTTTAATCACGTGATTAAATGAAATAAATAGGAAATGTGATATTTTTTAAACAATAAATGCAAGAGTAAATTTTTCTTGATCGTTTGTAATATCAAAATTATTAATTCAATTAAAGAATTAAAGTAAATAAAAATACAAAGTAAAAATATATTACAAAAGTGCTACAGTTAAAACTGAAAAAGAATTTTTAGAAAATCACCAAACGATAATTTTCTGAGAGCGAGATTAATTATTTAAAAGCAAGAAATCTTAAACGAACTTTGAAAATGACGTCATTTCAAAGAAACGACGAACAAAAAACAATTGATAATTAGTAGTAAAATATTTTTGAATTCTTTTTTTTTAATTTTTAAAACAATAAGACATGTTTTGAATTATTATTTTTACTTATGTGAAGAAGATATTTTGTGCAAATCAAAGAATTCGTCTTCGTGGTTGTAATTTATCTTCGCATTTTAATGAATCATGCGAAATAAAAACACAACTGGTTTCATCGAAGCATACGTAATATTAAAGCTATACTGGTAAAAGTAGGTCAGCTATTTCAAAACGCATCTTCTTTCAAACAAGCATAGGTAATAATTAACAATAAAAAATTTGTGAAAGCATATAAAGCTATTTTTACCAGTGAAATTTTTGCTGAATAATTCCTTGAGATCTTAAAAATTATAAAAAAATTACAATGTTTTAATTTCTGTATTGAACATAAACTTCAATGTCGGACTACTTTGTTTTCAGTTCTTAGTTTTATTTAATGGCGTGCTTGGATTGAGTAAAAATTTCTTTATATTAAGTGCACTTCCATCATTTCCACTTTAATTTAAAACTGAATCTTACGTCCACTGATAGAAAATCAGAGAGAGATGTGGAGTTCAAAGATAGGAATGCTTAAGACCTTCATAATAGTATAAGTGAATTACATGATTATCGAAATTTGAAGCTTAAAAATATTTTACTGAAAAAATTATTAGGAGACCAAGTTATATATTAAAAAAATGATTTAACCCTTTAGTCGGCATTAATATTGGCGAACCAACTGGTCGCCAAAGGCGGCTGGTACAAAATAAACAGAATTTTCGTAATATAATTAAAATAACACGATTTCAATGTTTGATAGTTTAGTGGAATCATGAGCATTAACCATTATCATGTCAGAACATGATGCTATTTTTTGAATGAGGTAGATAAAAATCCGTAGGCGAAAGATTGAAATTTTATTAACTTCGCGTTGTTATCGCATTCACAAAAGCTCTGATTAAAAAAATAAGTTAATGACTACAGCAAATAAAACCTAGAAAAAAGTCATTTTGGGCACGTGATTACATGAAATGAAATGAATAGGAAATGCGATACTTTTTTTAAACAATAAATGAGAGACAAAGTTTTTTTGGATCGTTTGCAATACCAAAGTGACTCATTCAAATGAAACAATTAAAATGAATCAAAATATAATTTCACTTGCACGAACACGTGGTGCTTGGCCGTTCAAGAAATAATGTTCTGACTTGATACTTTGAAATATGCATAGTAGATTTCATTTTAATCTTGTTATATTTAAACTATTTAGCTTGAATTAAATATAACCAATAGTCTGAGAAAACCAATCGGTCTCCAAAGTGGATTAATAAATAAATTAATACTTTGTTAATCATAACTTAATTTTTGTTATACAGGAATACATGACCATTTTGCTTATAATCTATTTTACATCTCAAAATTAATAAATCATAAAATGCATTCACACAAATCCATATACAAGGTATACCAAAAAATGGAATAGTTGTTTATTTCTTCAATTTTTGCTATTGGATGCATGTAATGGATATTTACTAGTTTGAAGTGATAGTTTTGAACATTACCAGCTCTTGTTGATATATATATATCCGCCAGTTTACTTGGCGATTTTATAATTATATCAAGATTTCGCCAAGATGGTTGCCTTATGGTTTCATTTATTGACAATTTATGGCGGGAGATTTCAGTTGATAAAGCTTTTAATTTTCTGCCATAAATTATCACATTGCTATATTATGACAATAAATCGTATTATCAATTTTATGACAAACCACATAAAAAGCTCCATAATAAATTTTACTGGTATATTAACAAAACTATTCTTAAATTTTGATATATTAACCAGAACTAATTTATCTTGAGATCTTGAAATCAAAATTAATGGGATAAACAAAAATTCATTTTATCAAAGATGGATAATAATTTCAGTCCTTGAGTGAAACATTAATTCATTTTACGACTATAGGATGATGGCAATAAAAAGAACCGATTGTTTCTAGAGAATTCAGAGATTTTATCAGACACATAAAATATATTTAAACACCTCCCACCAGCATTTGTTTCTATTACTTAAAGAACATTGCAAAATACAAATAAACAACTTTTTGCTCATTATCTTTCGTTTTTTTTTTACTTCTTTTAACATAAAATATTTTTAAGAATCAGAAGAAATGAGTGGATTTCGTTTGAATTTGAAAAAAATTATTAAAGTGAAGATTGAAAATAAATTGATTCCATAAAATGAAAGAACACCTTTAAAATTAGTTTAAAGAGATTTATTTTTTATTTATAGCTTAAGAGCTTTATAATGTTTTTAAATGTAAGAAAATCTTTTATTTACCCCCTTTCCAACGTATTGTTTCCTTTTAGCATGATAATTACTTTTGTGTCGCTTAGAAATGTTGATATAAAAAAAGTAGAAAACAAACAAAAAAAAAATGGCAAAAGTGGAAAAGTTACTTTACAATGAAAATAATTCATATTTAGGTTATTAAGCAGGGAATGTAAATAAAATATTTTTATAACTTATAAGTATTATAAATTTTAAACCATCAGTTATGAGTCTAATTACAATATTAATTTTTCACAACTACATTATTACCGAAGAAGGAATGTAAAGTAAAAATAATGCATTTTTTAGAATAGTTTATCAGGAGGAACGTATTTAATGAAATCCCTTTTATTAAATTAAATTGAGATCATTTTTTCGGACTTTTCATCAATTTTCACATTTAAAGATTGCAGCAAAAATATTTATTTTCTTAGAGTCTCCTGCAGATCTCATTCCAATGTCTTTGTCCAGTCACCCTCAAAATAATATTGAGAAAAAGGATTCAAGAGTGGAATATTTGAACAGAAAGCAATATATACATGCTGTTATTGTTTATGGCACTTTTTCGAGTCCATTGACTGTCAGAGATTGATTTTCTTTTTTTCCGTAGCGGCAACTAGGTCCAAGTGTACGACTTAGCTACACTTACACACGTTACAACCCTCCGTACGCGGCAAACTTCATTCATGCATTTTCATTCACTCATCCATAAATCGTAATTTAGATCTGTAACAGAGAACGATTACATCTGACTCAGTATCCCCAGTGGTATTATATTCGAGATGGAGGATTTTGTGACCACGATAGATTTAACGAGCGCCAGCCGCTACACACTTGGAGAATCTAAGGCCGGCGAGGTACGAACTCGTAGGCCAAGGAATACGAATCCAAAGCTCTACCAACTAAGCTATCCCGACCCAATATATACATGTAAAAATAATAAACAAATCATTGCTTTATATAGTCAGTCGGTTAAGTTATGCATTATGTCTCTCTTATTTCAACTCATTACTTATTTACAGAAGGCTACATTTGTTGATATTTTACGTCACATAAGTGGTACAGGAAGCAGAAAAACTTCTTTTATTTAAAAGATAAATCAAATTATAAAAAGAAAAGGGGGAATAGATAGACGATTCGTCATTTTCATCAGATAGCTTATGTCAAAAGAATGCATTGAATTTCTGATTTCTGAATTAGATGAAATTATCAACCTAGAACGATATTTTTGTTATCGTTTAATTTGCTCGTTGACACTCGTAGGCGTCGTAGATAAAAATTTAGGAGTTTTCGCGCCATTTTAAGAGCTTTTGCTACTGAATGAGAGATGGATGACTTCCGTCCGTTTCTCAATAGTTTGGCTTAGTGACATCAGATAACGAGGAATTGTGACGTCATCTAAGCTTACAGAATATTTCCTTAAACTATTAATAAATAATATGTATCTGTTCACATTTGTTCTTTTACGTATTTTTATCTTGTTCGAGGAACGGCTCTTCTTTGGCTTATGTCGGATATCGATCTCAAAACTCTATAATGGATCAATACTCCTAATTCTCAATACACATGTGATCCTAATTCTCAATACTCATTTTTTTTCCTAAATTAATTTGAAATTCAAAAGATGAGTTTAAATGTTGCTCGGAGAAAGTTAAACATCTCCCATACCTTTCATCTCAAAGCTGTTTTGGTAAAATCAAAGCCATTTAGCACATGCGCAAAAGCACTGAAGGTTTCCGTATCATAAAACAGACAGTATAAGATTTTCATATTTAGATATAATAAATGCCATATTTCTTTATAATATAATTCTGTGAAAGACGAAACAAATATTTATTTTCTTATTATTTTCAAATAGGACCATTGAACATTTAAAGAAACATTTGAAATGAATCAATAAAATTTTAATAAAATTTTAAACAAGGACCCAAAAATTATGATAGTTATTAAAAGAATAATGCAATTATTAAGAATCTCTAATAATTAGAGTACAAACGGTTCTGAAAAAATTCGACAATAAGCATGTTATATCATTTTTTATGACTTTTAAATTAAAATTTCAATTTCTTGAATACACCCAGTTTGTATTATAAATTTGCCGAAAGGATTTTCATTTATTATGCATGTTTCCATCAAACAATTAATTATATGAATTTAATGTTAGCACGGAAAAATGTTTTCATGGCATAGAATTATATATATTTCACCTCATTCTATTTGACCTTAAAAAGCACTATCTTTTTATTTTTTGACGAAGCTTTTCGCCTTTTCTTCTCTTCTCTAGAAGTCATAAAAAAACAAGTTAATCAACTATAAATTACCCAATGTCTAATTTAGAAAAACGCTAACCTTCGATTTAATAGTTTTAAATAATCTCATTTCAGGAATTTGACCCTCGAATTTATACAAGCAAATGACCTCGAACGAAAGTTTACCTTGAACTGCAGCTGTAGACGGTTTCCAGCAGAAACATGGATTTGAATTTTTCGTTTAGCCTTCTATGCCAAATAGGTTTTTTTTAAGTGTCTATTTTGAGTGCTAAAAGACTTGTGATTTCAGGCACATTTCCAAAGGGTTGTTAACCTCATCAGTTTCGAATGTTTTTGGAATTTGTTTGAAGAATAAATACTAAATTTTGATATATATATATATATATATATATATATATATATATATATATATATA
>JAOUZG010003030.1:0-14563 GCA_026289955.1 Argiope argentata
ACCCCCAGTGGCACCAGTACAGGCTGCGTCGCCACCCCCAGTGGCACAAGTACAGGCTGCATCGCCTCCCCCAGCGGCACCAGTACAGGCTGCAGCACCACAGGCAGCTCAGCCAAGAGTTGCTAGAGTGAGGGTAAGATTACTTTTTAAATAATATAAGAATAATATATAAATATTTGAACATTTCTATTTGCACTGCGATTAGTATTATTCATTACGATTGTGAGCTTAAGATTTTCCTATACATCTATACCTTTATGCAATTTACTGCATCTAATTGTATAAAGGTATTGCTTTATAGTAAGGTGCATAGTATTTATAATGTGTATAGTTATTTCGTAATGTGGAAGTAGGTAAAAATCGAAGCAAGTTACCTTAAACTTTGCCTAAAAACAGTTTGCTCCTTTAAAATATTAAATGTTTCAATCATGCCTTCATTATATTATTAGATGTCATGTCATTATTAGATGTCACATGTTCATTATATTATCAATTATGGATATTATCGAAAGGTTTGAAATCGACATTTTGAAAAAAATATCTCCCAGTCCCAAAATCATATTTTTGAAAATATCTACTTACGAAAATAATTCAAATATTTTGAGATAAAATTATTTTTTGTACGGTATCTGCACCAGATTTCTATTCGACTTCGTTCAAGATTTAAAACTGTTAGGAAATCCGTCCAAGCAATCCGCCGAAGTCACAGCAATTACTACAAACGGGAGAAAACTTGAAAATTTAGTTTAATACAAATTTCGCTTGTGAAGTGTATGTATAATAAATCTGGTACCAAATAAAAAACATTCATTGTTAATCTGTACTTTCACAAGCAATTGAATTCAATTATTCAAAGACAATGAATTAAATGAAGTGACTTGGACATGCAATGTAATGAATACGATTACAGCTCTATGAAGAATTTAGATTTAAAGGAATAAGGCGAAAAGTAAACAAAATATTCTTGGTTTTCTAGTGCCACTTTATTAATCGTGTCCCAACGATTCAACACCAAAAACTGATCAAAGATCGCAACTATTGTTCACCAAGTGAGTAATAAGTACAAAAAAAGAATCAATTAAAATATACAAACCAAATGTTATTTATTATTAAATCAACCTTATATTTTTTAATTCAATTAGATTATTTTCTTACCTTAAAGGATAAATTTCAGCCATATAATGTAAGGTAATAATGATGTATATTTGTTGATCTACGTTCGATAAAGTTAGGAATTAAATCTAAAACAAATCTTGTTAAGTAATTTGCTTTTTAAGAGCTAAATATCTTAGCTTTTCTGGTGTTTTTTGCTAAACAATAGGAATTATCTATGAAGCCAGATCTCAATTGTGTGAGAGATTTTAGAGATGCAATTATAGTATTTCAAAGTAAAGGTACAATCCATAATAGGTTTCCCATAACAATAATATTGGTACCGATCCCTTTGACATATACAAAGAGCTCTTGGCGCTAAAACAATTTTAGAAGACTTTTTTTAGAAATGTTATTTTGCATATTTTAAACCCTGCAGAAGTTTATAATGTCAAAAAAAGTAAAGATCAAATACGTCTTAATTTAAACTGCGGAAATCTTAAAAGGCAGGAGAACTTTAGGGAAAGTAAAAACTCATTTAAAATATAAAAAGACAATAGATTAGGATTTGATGCAGTATCTATGCACCTTTTTTACACTTAACCGCTTACAACTCACCATAGATTCAAAATTATGTTTACCAGAAAACCACTGTGCAGACGAATTGGAGGGTTTTTATTTCTGAAAAAGCTTCATGCAAGTGAACGTGATCGAACAGGATTAGCGAAAGACAATACCGTTTTCAAATGCGAATTTTATAACATCACGGAAACAGATTTTTTTGATGTGAAAGAAAAAAAAATCCACACACTTTAGGTATTTTATTTATTAAAAAATTTCATGCAAATTTAAATAAATAATACGATACAGTCAATTGATTGAAATCATTTTAAATTTCGAGGGACACACATTCGGCTAAATTAATTTTAAATGTCTTCACCAAATGCCTCTACAAAGGCACACAGTGAAAATGAGAGAACTGTGTGACCTCATTTCTGTATTGTTTAATAAAATACATTCCAAAAATTTTATTCAATAAACCATCGTATTTTGTTTGTGGTATGCGCAGTATTTTAAAATTTCTTTTAAATATTTTTTTTGGTAATTTAATTTTTGACTCTATTAAATGACTATGAAATTAGAATATGCGATAAAATTGGAAGCATAACAATTTGTAACATTGCTTTACAACCGTAGCATAAACATTTGCCGATTGCATTGCGACATCTAGTAGAAGTGATCCTACACAAGATGGAGCTTGGTGTTAACACTTTAACAAAAGTATTAAACTCACTGACACTTTGACAAAATGTATTAATATAAAATTTCTAAAGAAATATAGATAAGAGAATGCGTTTTACAAGTTTCTTAATGGCTATTCCTGGGATTCTTAAGATCAGAAATTGGAATAACTTCGGCAAATATTACTTTATAAATATTGACAGTATATTCCAAAATGGCATTAATCGATTATTTTCTCATTTTATATCATTTCTTTAATTATTACTGACATCGATGATCGAATATCAAAAATTAAATAGCTTGCATATCATTTTTAATTGTTTTGAGGCTTTTCTGAATCAAGTAACAAGGTCACCTAGATATGTAGAAATACTCTCCAAAAATACCTTTACAATAAACAAAAAAATGTTGTGATCTATCAAAATTAGCAATTTTACTAATTTTTTGAAAAGAAACATTGAGACTATTTTTAGCTGAGGAACGCTGATAAAGTGGTTAGTCATCAGCTCCCCCCCCCCACGTAAAATTGTACCAGGGCCTTCAACTCCAAGAACTACGGTATACATTTCCAGTTTCCCAAAGACGGGAGTTGAGTGCTTTGAAGTAAAGACAACTCAAACCAGCGTATCAATTGAATGTGGGAGAATAATTTCGAAACAACGATTTTTGACATGAATTTAGCATTTTTACTGCATATAACTTGATATATTGTTTTCATATCCATGGATTTGGAGAAACAAATTGGAATAAATATTTCATTGAAACTTCCATGTTTGTCCTGCTAACTAAGGAGGAATAGTTGTAATGTCGGAAGCTAATTTAACTCGCAATGGCTACTCAGACAAATTTACTCCGAATTCATTTCGCTCAAAATTTGGTGAATTTACAAAATTTGTCTGAGTTTATATATCAAATTTCATCCACACAATTCAAATCTTTTCATTTATCAATCAATCGGATGTCGACAGACCTAATTAAAAAAATATTTCGGATTTGGGGAATCTTGAAATTTTTTTAAATCTGGAGTTGAATTTTTCTATGATATTAGTACTTTTTCCGATTATGCCTAAAATAAGAGAAAGTTTATTCTGAATTCAATACAAAATACAGATAAATCATAGCATTAAGTTTATTTTGGATTTTTTTCAACTTTGTTTGAAGATTATCTAAATTCATTGTCTCTAAACCAGACATTAAAACAGCACATTTAATTAGCATTATCATATTACAATACATACTTATATAAGTTCTTTACAAAACAATAAGATTTTTATTAAATTTTTTAAAAAAATATTATAACGTAGGTTGCCTTTTTTGCATGATTTCGTAAATTACAATTATGTACTGCCGCTAATAAAAATATTAGAATAATTCTGAAAAGCATTTCAATGAACTGTATTTATATACTCAAATTTAGATGAACACTAATATAAACTCTTCTGTCGGTTAAATGTTTTAGGCAGTGTATTAACGTTTTATTGCTAAGAAATCATATCTTAATGTAAATACTTTTTCAGATATTATTTTTACAGTAGCATATTTATATAATAAATAGAACTGGCTTAGAACAACAATTCTTTTGCTTTAAAACAACCAAGCAGTTTTCACATGTGAAGAGGGAATTGGAAGCGATAAAAACTTTCATATTCTCTCTTAATATACATTATAGTCTAATTTTAATCAGAATTGTTTTGCAAACATTTTATGAACACAATAACTTGAAGGTACCATGAAATAGATTGAAAAAAATTATTTTTTATTTCACAAAACAATACACATTTATTCGAGGAAATTTGTTAATTGTCTAATATAGGTGTGTATATTTACAGAATATGAAAACAATAACTCACCAAAACAAATACTTAGTTTATTGAAACTATCATCGCCTTTTGATAAAATTTGGCAACTTGTATCAAATTTTTAACTTAAGAAACGTTAAGAAATCGCACTATCAAATATTTGAAACTACGTTGTCTTGAAATTCAAATCATTTTCAGAGTCAATCATTGTTGGAGGTTAAGGAAAAAGTTTTTGGTAAGCTTTTGACTTTCAGAATTTTTTTTACAACTATAATTATCTTCAAAAAGACAATTTTCTACAAAAACGTTTTGGAACTATGTCAGATATAATATTGTGCAGGACCAGTTTCGGAATTTATTGTAGAATATAGTCGATATTTCGCCTCCTTTTTAATTAACATTCGCAAAATGCTACAAAGTACATATTATCTTTCTTCAAATTAATGCGCCAGTTTTTTCTAATCAGCACATATACAGTATATTTTTTCAGGATTCCAAGTACTGTAAATCAAGCAGTGGGATAGGTAAAGGTAGAACAAAGTGGTCCTCTTTAATAGTGATTGTACGACTTGGTACTTTTTCTAAGAAGCAATAATGTGGGAAAGAAAGATCATAACCCATTGTCTTTCTTTAGACAAGCAGGAACTCGAAGGAAAATCCATTGAGGTCTCCTCAGTATTTTCGGGACACTCAATTGTATAATTTTATATTTGGGGCACCTATGAATTTAAATTTGTTTGCTGATTATAATATGTATAGATTATTATTCAGCCTAATTTGTATTTAACCATGTTTGTTCTCAATCAGATGTTTTTTTTTCCATTTCAGAGAGCAAGGTCTGACCCACCTTACAAGCCTTTTAAGAATAGGAAGAGGAGGAATAACCCAATTCCACTTGATGACATAGTAAGTACAATACAATTTTTAGATTTCAATGTAGAAATAATTATTTGCTTATAAATATTATTGTTGCTACTTGCGTAATAATTTAAAAACCAAGATATCTAATTATATCTTGATCAATTCAAAATTTTAATCTTTAAGAGGATAAGTTTCAAGTAAAGGTTTAATTTTTTATTCCATTATACTGATTAAGACATTAGTCCAATTATTTTTAAATACATGTCTGAGATACGGATGCATGAGATTAAATTGGGACTTGGAAGCTCTAGAATTTGAATAATTGAACAGGATTCGAAAAATGATCTCTACACGTATTGAAAATGAAATTGATATTTCTTTAAGCTTATCGAGTTTTTAAAGGAGAGAAGAGTTGCACTTGCGGGAAGTTACCTGGTTTGCTAATACTTGTTGTGAATTCTGCAAGATCTACTTTCTTACATTATATATGAAGTGGATATGCATAAAGGTATAAACTTGAAAAACAGGTTTGGGGATGTTTGAAATTTCGGTGTATATTTCAATAGGGGAAAAGGTATTTATATACTTGCATTAATAATGACAAAAATTTGGTGGTACCGTTCTTAAGAAACGAGAAATTCATTAGAAATATCATGGAAGTCCGAACGCTTCTTCTAGTGATGTAATTCAAACTTTAAATACTTTTATTTCTTTGAAGATGCAGAATATATTACCAGATACGAGATGAGTTAATTATTGTTATTTAGAAGTTGGGTTCACATGACATTGTCTTCTTTTTCCATATCTTTCTATTTTAATATGCAATATTTGGAGCAAAGTTTGTTTTTTCTTGTTGTTAAGCTAGTTTTATGCATTTAGCTGTGTTTAGATGTTTAATGGTGGCAAGCCCACAAGAAATTTGTGAAATAATACGTTTTTCCTGATGTCGAATCGCGAGACAGACAAAATTTTAAAATAATTCATGCAAGGAGATATCATTGGAAATGTTTCAAATTTACTTCTCCGCCTTCGGCTCTTTCTTCTTTCTGAGTGGTGGAAAAATCGTAACAGAATCGTCAAATGATACACTCCTTGGTTGAGCTTCAACAGGCTATTCTATTTTAATCTATGTGATCAGATATAAGTAAATGGAGAATATAAGTGGCATCCTTATGAATTCATTTTTCCATTGCTGAATATATTCTACGTGTGAATGAGATTGAAATTTAAACAAGCAATAAATTGATAAGTTAGGAAAATATATACTTTACGTACTGAATTTTCATATTTCTTAATGACGAAATCCATGCCTATAATCAATGCGTGGGTGAGTATTGGTGCTCTAAGTTTCAGGAGAGTAATTTGATCCGCACAGGTGGATAATTACTAATAAAAACAAGCTTAGCATTTCTTCCCAGAATTTTTTTAGTCAAGAGATATGCTTACGAGTTGCCACGTTAAGCACAAATATTTTTCCCTTAAATCCCCTGAATACTTAGTTCTGATAAAATTGCATAGAACTGTAAAAAAAAGATGAAAGTTTTTAATGTTTATTTAAAGTTGAATAACGTATTCCGTACACTTACAAAATTGCCTCGGTGTACGGTTTTATTACCAAAATTTTTGGTATGATCAGATTTTGGAAATAACTTTCCATTAATCTTTCATTTCTGTGAAGAAATAACTTGTTATTGCATGCAGATAAGCAAGTTTAATTTTACGCTACAACTCATACGATCAAAGATATTCGATTTCTGATATATTTATATTACATTGACTATCCATATGTATGCAAGCAGTATAGTGACTTACTTAAAATTAAAATAATGATAAATGAATTTTAGAAAGAAATGAATGAATTATTCACTATACATGACTGTCGTGTCAATTCAGTTCACAAAATTCAACGTAAAGAAGTCTATAACACATGCCCAAGTCCCTCCAGTGGATAAAACTGAATGAGTCAAATTGTGTAAATATTCTAAAACACCGAAAAACGTTCTCGTTCCTTTACACAGATCTGGAAATTTAGCTTTTGAAAGATGCCCTTGTAAGCTACCGGAGTTTCAATTGAGGAAAGCTCATTATTGTACATAAATATTTAAAAAAAAACATTTTTTGTATAAGCTTTTAAAAGAAATATAAATTATATACTGTATTCTTAATCTATAATACTTTTCATAAAAAATAGTGCAAATTTTGATAAATATAAAACCGCATTTAATAACTCATTTAACATGAAAGTTTCAATCAATTCAGAAATTCTTTGAAATATCTTTTTAAGGTATGATTTATGAATGATACTTTCCCTAATTTTGAGAAATATTCAACAAAGAACAAATTTTTATGGGCTTTTAAAGTTATAATATTTTCAAAGATCAAATATTACATAAAATTACAGAATTTATTAGCCGACATTTTATCGAGAATTATTTCCTGAAGAGAACTTATCTATTCCTGCCATACAAATGAGCTCACAAAAACAAAATTTTCATAAAAATTCGTTGGAAATTGTAATTATCAAATTCGTTACCAAATGATTTAAAGCTATAAAATAATTTAATGGGATATCAAACTGGGGAAACTAATATGGTAGAGTTTTATTTCATATGAAATTTTCCACCCCTGAGACTAAATTTGTGGAACTGATTATTAGTAAATATCCACTTGCATCCGTTTTTTGATATGTGTTTGAAATAAGTGACTCTGATAATTGAAAATGCAATCATGTAAAATGAGCATTGTATGCATTAATTTTTCCATTTACATCTTAAATGTATGCATGCAATAAATGTTATCTTACGGTTGTTTTTTTTTCTTTACAGGACATGGGAATTTTTAATGAGACCATTAATGATATTAATAATCTTTGGACACAGATAACGAATGCAAGTGAAAATGCTTCTTATATTATCTTTTCTCTTACTGATTTTACATTTTGTTCATTCATTCCTTGCTGGCAATTTAATGGAATTTTAAGTAAAATGACATTTGTCAATAATATTAAATTGTTTGTAAAGTTGCGAAAACGTGATAGGCCATTTCATTAAGTTATTAAAACTAACAGGTTATTAAAAAAGCTAAAATTTGAACACCATGTCCGTTTAATTTTAAACAAATTTTAGAATTTTTTGATACGAAGAATCAATAGTTAATAATTGTATATTGCAGGCGTTAATGTTTAAATTCATTACCAAAAATTAAAATGCCACGAAATAAAAGGAATGTTGGGAACTAGAAAAATGGGCTGTAATAAATGCACTGATTTAAATTATTCATTCAAGATTAAATAATTTAAGATCCTATCTAAATATCGATGCAAATGACTACAAAGATATAACATGAAGCGGTTTTCTATGACATCTCTAAAGCATTTTTATAACTCCATCTAAACAGACTTATTCCCCGGAAGAAATGATCTTTAATTACTGATTAAATTCCTTTCAAAGATATCTTTCAGAATCAATAAAATCCTTAAAATGTAAACTGAATTTGGAGAGTGGATGTATTGACAATGATATCCAAACTATTTTTGAAAATTAAAAAAGAAACAATTATCGTCTGAGAAGACTGTACAGCGCTGAGCAATTTTATTAATTTTCTACAATCTTCCTAACCCTATACCTACATATCATACGATTATTTATTCCTTGTTAGTTGTATTAAGCTTAGAAAGCTCAATGCAACGACTCGTATTTGAGCTTTAGTTCAAACTTATAGGTTATTTAAAACTTTTGCGTTCCGGTTATTTAACTATTGACAATCAATTTAATTTCCTAGAATTGGTTCTATGATGATAAAAGAAGTACAACTTCACTGGTTTTCGATGTCTCCTTCAAAAATCGATACTAAGTGTCGCTGATCTAATATTTAAGGTAGAATCAGTAGATTTTTCATTTTGTACATGGAAAAAAAGTCGACAGGAAACATTATCATTAAAAAAACTCAACATCAATGTTTGAGAATAATCGCAGTTTTAGAACTCCCTGATTTAAGGAAAAAATATATTATCAATTACGTAATTTGCTTATTTAGCTCTTCAATTCAGAAAAATGGAATTTAAGTTGTTGCATTTGAACCAAATTTGAAGGCGCCATCAAATTTTAGTATTCTTTGGAATATCTTGTATCCTAAATTTAATCTGTATCAAAATACTCTGACTTGATGCCTTACACTTTATAAGAAACTTTTTTGAAATATGAGCATTGAATTTTTAAATAAAATTCGTCAGTGAGCTGACATCCTGTTCATTTGTGTTATCGAGTGTGCATGAAATCGAATAAAAATTTCATTGACTTAGTTCTGAAAAGAAAATAATATTCGTTCTAATATAGCTCGGCTCAAATATTTAATTCAATAAGTCGAACGGAAGACGTAAAAAAGCCTATAAGGTTTTAATCATCATACTATAAAATTCAAAGTTTAAATTGGATACACTGCCATAGTATTAATTGAACAAATTATTTTAATTGATATCTTGCCTGCAATGAAATCTGTCTTAGTCATTTTTACTCAGAAAAGTTTTTAAAGCCGTTTCTTATTAAACGACAAAGAAAAAGAAAAGTAACCCTTCATTGTTATTGTCGGAACCCAAGCTCCAGTCCGAAGCTAATTATTTTCCCTCCGCAAGCAATTATTGAACAGCATAGGAAGGGAGTTTTGTTTAGTTTGGAATTGGTCAGAAACTACTTAAAATTGTTGAACTTTAATTAAAACAACCCTCTATAATAAGGATTAACAATGATTTACTTTCGTTTTTTGCGAAGAGAATATATAAGGAATTTCTTGCAAATAAAATATTATAGGGAGATTTTAAAAAGTTGAACATTAATAGAAACTATAAGCTAAATATTTTTGCAATAAAATGTGCCTGCAACCGAATTTAAACAATAACAGAAAGGGCTCCAAAATAGGTTTTGATATTTTATCCTCCTCTTTGTTTATCTTTATACATTAAAAATTTTATTCTTCATTTCAGTTTTGAATAGCGTTCAAAAGGGGTAAATACCGATATTAAATCGAGCCTAATAAAATATGCAACAAAGAATAAATTTATGTGACCATGAGTAGTATATAAAGTACAAACTGTAATGAGTGAGAAACAAAATGCACCAAACTATTGTTTTTTTTTGTTTATCAGTTTAATATATAGTTGTTTGCATAATCTTGGTTTTTCATGCTTAAAAAAATTTCTCATTTCTTCCACAGAGGGACCCTGCAGCACCAAAAATTCCAATGACAGTATTTCGAAGACTAATGGGGCAGTTTCTCGGGGAAAGTACGCACCGAAGATTCCAAATTGAACGAGGTTTGCTCCCGCTAGAGAGTCCTGATCTTGGAGAGAGAAACATTGAAGTTGTGAAAAATATTTTCATACTGGCACAGAGATTGGCGGACTTTGATGGAAGGATTACGGTAAAAGACAAGGACTTAAAATTTGCAATTCGAACTATTATAAATTAAAATCGGAAAAAAAAATCTCTGTGCCGAGCCAAAGGAATTTTCCGTAATAATAAAAAAAAATATTGCCAATGAGCACTTCAAAAAAAAAAAAATTGCGGTCCCCAAAACATGAAAATATATGAAAGAAATAATATTAAAATAAATGTAATAATGATCAAAAAAATATCGCCACATCCCGTAACAAAAAACAAATCGTAAAATGAAAACTGCCCTATTTTTTTTTTTATATAAAGGAAGCAAATAAACGTCTTTGTCAAAATTTTACTATGGGTTATAAAACTCGCTTTACTCTCGTTATTCTTTCGAAAACGAATACTTCCGTCAGTAAAGCTTTATTAACATAAATGGGGTATACGAATAAATTCTATAAGTGGTGGAAACAGGAGTCTTTGTCAAATATATTTTCTTTATTCTTTCAAAAAAGAAGTAGCTGGTCAATAATCCTTATTTTGTGAAATTTTTTAGCAAAATGGTGCACGATTAAATAATAGATAAGTGGAGCAAATAAATGTGCTCGAAAAGATTTATTTACTTTAATGATCCAACATTCATTCTTTAAAAAAACCAAAATCATTATTTCGAAAATGAGATTCTTACTGAATTATTTCAAAAAAAAATGGTGCAATTTGATTTCCTTAAAACAAGAAATTTCTGATAACTGTCTTTAATAAAGGATCTCAAAAATTTTATTTATACGATAAGAATTTAAATGAGCAAGTCTATGGTAAAAACTACTATGGTGCTGCTATATTTTAAATAATATTTTCATTAATGATAAAAGCTTCCATTAATGGTCCGCATTAAAAAATACCAAAGAGATTGCCTCCTCCAACGAAAGGCATCCTTAAACAGATAATATTTTCTTTCAAATTAAGTGGTGCAGTGGGAAATTCTCACCGGCACCCCAGTTCTGAGAACTGTCATTATTAAAAGGTCTCTCAAATTATTTATACAATGAGTATCTAATTTTGAAAGACTAAGGTATACACAAATATGGTGCTACTGTATTCTAAAATATAGTTGAATTCACGATTATGTCATCCATAAATTGTTCATATTTTTAAAAAAGAATGGTCCCAAAGAAACTGGCTCATCCTACGAATTGCTTCCTTCTAAATTTTTTTTTAAAAAATTAAGTGGTGCAGTGTGAAATATATCTCCAACCTATATCTGAGAACTGTCATTATTAAAGGCTCTCTCGATATAATTTATATAATGAGAATTTAATTGTGAAAGACTATGGTATGAACAACTATAGTGCTGCAGTACTCTAAATTATATTTGAACTCACGATTATTTCATCCGTCAATTGCTCATATTATAAATAAAAATTGGTCCCAAAGAAACTGGCTCCTCCTACGAATTGCTTCCTTCTAACAATTTTTTTAATTATGTGGTGCATTGTGAAATATATCTTCACACCATTTCTGAGAAACGCCATTATTAAATGGTCTCTAAATTTTATTTATACAATGAGAATCTGATTGTGCAAGACTATGGTATACACAGCTATGGTTCTGCTGTAACCTAAAAAAAATTTTAATTCATGATTAAGACACCCATTAATTGTTCACAATAAAAAAAATTGATTCCGAAGAAATCGACTTCTCATACGAAAAATGTCCTTCAAATAGATTTTTTTCTTTAAATTAAGTGGTGCAGTGTGAAATTCTCACCGGCACCCAAGTTTTGAGAACTTTCTTTATTAAAGGCTCGCTCAAATTATTTATACAATCAGTATCTAATTCTGAAAGACTATGGTATACACAACTATGGTGCTACTTTACTCTAAAATATATTTGAATTCACGATTTTACCATCCATGAATTGTTCATATTAAAAGAAAATGGTCCCAATGAAATCGACTCCTCCTACTAAATGCTTCCTTCAAACAGACTTTTTTTTTCAATTTAAGTGGTGCAGTATGAAATTCTCACCATCATACCAGTTCGTAGAATTGTTTTTATTATTGTTTCTCTAAATATTTTTTATTCAAAGAATATCTAATTTTGAAAGACTATAGTATACACAACTATGGTTCTGCTGTACTCTAAAACATATTTGAATTCAGGATTATGTCATCCATGAATTGCTGAAATTTAAAAAAAATTGGTCCCAAAGAAATTGGCTCTTCCTACGAATTGCTTCCTTCTAACATTTTTTTTCAAATTAAATAATGCAATGTGAAATATATCTCATCCCTAGCTCTGAGAACTGTCATTATTAAAGGCTCTCTCAATTTTATTTATATTATGAGAATCTAATTCTGAAAGACTAAGGTATACACAACTATGGTGCTGCTTTAATCTAAAATATATTTGAATTAACGATTATGTCATCCATGAATTGTTGATATTAAAAGAATGGACCCAAAGAAATTGGCTCTTCCTACGAATTGCTTCCTTCTCACATTTTTTTTTCAAATTAAGTGGTCAGGTGTGAAATATATCTCCACCCCAGTTCTAAGAACTGTCATTATTAAAGGCTCTCTAAATTTTATTTACACAATGAGAATCTATTTGTGCAAGACTATGGTATACACAACTATGGTGCTGCTGTACTCTAAAATATATTTGAATTCACGATTATGTCATCAATAAAATTACAGAAATTAAAAAAAAAAAAATTGATCCCAAAGAAATTGGCTCCTCCTACGAATTATTTCCTTCTGACATTTTTTTTCATATTAAGTGGTGCAGTGTGAAATCTCTCCACCCTAGTTCTGAAAACTGTCTATCGTTCTTGGTTTTTTAACTTGACTTCTTTCACATTACGAGACCTGGTGGGTGAGAAATACCACTCAAATATTTTTAAGTTCTTAAGAGCTATTGGTTTTTTTAATTGTATATGAAAATTTTTATTATGTATACTTAACTATCATTTTTTGTTCATATACATTAACATCATTGTTTCAAACTGTTATGGTACAGGGTTTTAAATTTTGCTCTCTAATCATTTCTTTCATTGACCTAATATGATTTAATCTCATCACTCATGTCTTAATTTACCAAAAAATTATTTTTTCTATCTTTTATAATTTTACCATGTTCTTGGCGCAGTATGGCCAAATCTGGCTCTTGCGGCAATAAACTTCAACCAACCAACCAACTGAAAACTGTCATTTTAAAATGCTCTCTCAATTTTATTTATACAATGAGAACCTAATTATGAATGACTATGGTTTACACAACTATGGTGCTGCTGTACTCTAAAATATATTTGAATTCACGATTATGCCATCCATGAAATGTTCATATTAAAAGAAAATGGTCCCAATGAAATCGACTCCTCGTACGAATTGTTTCTCTCTAACATTTTTTTTCAAAATTATTGGTGCAGTATGAAATTCTCACCGGTTCACCAGTTCTGAGAACTGTTTTTATTAAAGGGTCTCTAAATATTTTTTATACAATGAGTATCTAATTTTTAGAGACTATAGTATACACAACTATGGTGCTGCTTTAATCTAAAATATATTTGAATTCATGATTATGTCATCCATGAATTGTTAATATTAAAAAAAAATGTTACCAAAGAAATTGGCTCCTCCTTCGAATTGCTTCCTTCTAACATTTTTTTTTAATTAAGTGGTGTAGTGTGAAATTCTCACAGACATCCAAGTTGTGAGAACTCTCTTTGTAAGGTATACACTACTCTCTATGGTATACACTACTATGGTGTTGCTGTACCCTAAAATATAATTCAATTCACGATTATGAAATCCGTGAATTAGTTGATATTTTTTTAAAAAAAAAATTGGTCCCAAAGACATCGGATCCTCCTACGAAATGCTTCCTTCTTACAGTTTTTTTTTCTTCAAATGAAGTGGTGCAGATTGAAATACTAACTGGCACCCCATTTCTGAGAACTCTCTTTATTAAAGGGTCTCTAAATTCTATTCATACAATGGGAATCTAAATGAGCAACCCTATTGTAAATACTACTATGCTGCTTTAATGCATTTGCAATATTTTAAATAATATTTTATTTTATGATAAATACTTCCATGAAATATTCTTATTTAAAAAAAACTTTAAACTAAAAGAAATTAAATCCTCTTTTGAAATTCTTCCTTCTTACAGTTTTTCAAATTAAGTGGTGCAGTG
>JAOUZG010003030.1:29563-45363 GCA_026289955.1 Argiope argentata
CAAAATAGAATATCTTCATGTATACTTTTACAGCGGTATGACATATATATAATGTGTGTGTGGAAATCGATAGATACTATTTTTGGGGGAGGACCGAAATTTCATTTCGATAAATTCTCTGTTATCACGTATTTTTTAAAAGTTTTGTCAATCTGAAAAATACGCAATTCCCTGATAGGCAAAAGGCTTTTTTTTTGTTAACGATTTCATATTTGTAATGTAATTTTCTAGTTAATCAAGTGCTTATAACCATACAAATTAAAGCTATTTCAAAATTGAAATTTGTAAACAAGAATTTTTATTTTATGGAATTAATATGTTGTGAAGCAAAATCAAGAGAAATTTAATAATATTTGAAATCATTTTATAATATTCTTTAATTATTCAAAACGTTGTTTTCTGTTAATATATTAAGAAATGTGTCTGAAATGTCGAATTCTAAGTTTCTATTCTGTTATTTATTTTACAGTTCTTTCAATTACTTGTATGGGCGAAAGAAATTTTAACTTTTAGATCGTTAGTTTCCGTGTCAACCATCAGCTACAGTTCTTGTCCATTTTATGTAGTTAGGAGATCATTTTATTACTGTTGTAGAATATCGATCAGAATCATCTATGTAACCCGTTGCCCCGATTAATTCTTCGACGGTTTTAAGATGCTGTTTCTTCTTAAATTCATTTCTCGAGAGTGTTAAAAACTTGTCGGACATGCATCATTTAAGTACTTGATGGGAAAATCTTAATTTTTAAAAAAGTTTTGTGGTACTTAAATAATTAGCGCTTAGCATTAAGGATTAAACCTCAAGAATAATAAATTTTTCCAAGAATCTGAGCTCTTTCAACTGCAGGGTTCAATAAGATATTGCAGCACATTAGCGTAAAAGTTGGTTTGCCGTGGCTAGTCATACTGTTTTATTACTGCTAATAAAACTTTCAGCGTTAATTTTTAAAGTTAATTATTAAGAAAAAAACTTTTATCCTTTCACAGTTTGTACGGATTGTAAAAGACTAATTAAAAGGGTGTATTGACAAACAAACTAAAAACCTCTGTTCCAGCTATATGAATCGTCTGTCTTTTTTCACACTTTTTTATTTTTATATTATATAGCAATTCTAAAAGTTTAGCGCTTTGCTGTTCTTTTCGGGTATTTCCTGTAAATATTTCATTATCATAGGTTAATTCCACTATCCGAAGTCGAAAAACTAATTTTATGAGAATTGTTATGATTGAAAATATTATGAGCGATATAAGATATTTGAGAATTTGATGTCGGCAATTGAATCATTGAAAAGTTCTTTTTTATGGAAATGGTTTCCTGCTTCAATGAATAAATAGTTAATGCTGGCAAATGTATTTATTCCTTCATATTTCTTCGTAAAAATAAAAACCAGTGTCTAGTAGCAAATCTATTAAGAACGGTACTTTAATTTTTTCTTGTACTATTCTTATTATTCTCAAATCCTTAACACGTTACGGAAGCTACTAGCCCCCCCCCCCCTGCTTTTATGTTTCTTAAAATGTTTCTTGTATTTAAAAAAATGTCTTTAAAATACTGGCTTTTTCAGATTTCGAAGACACTTCGAGTTCGTGATATTATTCCTTTCTTTTGAATTATTCGAAAAAAAAATCCGTATTTCCGATATGCTAATCAAGACATTAGATTCCGGCCCCCTTTGCAGCTAAGCTGTAGAATGTATTTTTAAAGTTAAAAAATTCTACTCGGTACTGTACTTAGATGCTGAAGGGATTATACACTCAAAAGTTTTTGTCCACACTACAGCCCGGAATAGCAACCTTCCAAAAGTTCTTTATTTCAAAACTGTAAAGATATGTAGCTATAGTGACCTTAACGATTTGAATGTCTCCTGAGAAAAAATATTTCTAAGTCGAGATCATAATTTTAATGCAAAAAGTGGTAACCATGTTTTTTTAGAATATTTTAATAGGTCCAAAATATTTATTGAGAAATTTACATCCTTGGCGTAGCAACAAAGCGCTCAGAAATACGATTTTAAAGATGTTTCAATGGTTTCTGTTGCATGCTGTCGGAGCCTTTTACTTTGCAGTAAAGCCTGAAATTTAAATTTCAAGATCTTCCCCGTATATTTATTGAAATAAGCCTCTGGAAAAATATTATTTTTTAAACATTTTCATATTGTCTGGTTTAAAAATAAGTCCAGAAATCGGACAATAGAGGAGAATCAAATTGATCCTAAGAAGTGATTTAACACTTTCAATGTCTAATAACCCATATTTGAGTAATAGTAAAAATTCTCCCTCAGTTTAAGATTTGAGGCGAGTAGAACATAAATATTTTTTCCAGTTAGGTTTGAGTACAGAAAATGAAAAGGTTGTGTCTAGATCACAAATAGGTAAACAAAAATAATGTTAGTAAAATAATAAAAAAAGGGTTAGGCAGTGTCCTAAGATGTTAAAAGATATCAGTCAGTTAATCAGCACCTGCCCTACTCCACTTCACCCTACTTGTGTGGGATATCATAAATCCGAACTGTCGATAACATGTCATAAAACCAATACTGGATCATGTGCCAAGAACGGATAAATCACGTTTAGTCAAGTCACCCAATTTTAAAAGCAGTTGAGCCAACTTTGGTGTCCAGAAGCCTCTCCAATTAAAGGTAATGGAGGAAAAGGGACCATTTGCGTCAATCTGCACTTTAATCACCTGTTCTAAGGTGTATTAATCACCTGTCGTTTTTTATACTTTTGAAGTTGTGAGCAATGCCCAGGTTTATTCCGTCTCCGACTACTTGGGCATCAGGTACAAGAGTCCAATGCCACCAAATGCCACTAAGTCTGGGTGTACGTTACCAGCAGACAGAGAATAGATAGGCTCCTCTGAGACCTGGAATCCCTTGTGTTGAAGGGAGTGGCAAACATAATTACTTATCGCATTGTACCGCTTTATTTTCAGGCCATGAGATCTGAAAAATTGCTGGATCACGTGATTGGGTGTCTTTAGGGTGGTGCCCTAACAGTTCTTTGCTTATTGAGTCGCCCCCTAGATGTCCTTGTTCGAGTAGAAAGGGCATTGATACGAGCCTTAATCATAATTATAAAGTCTTCCCCAATGACAAGGAGTGTCCCATTCGATACCCAGGTACATTGTCCAATGGTCTTACCTGATGCACTCGGGGCGTGGTCATCCATTGAGACATAGAACCGCTCAGCCCACATCTGCCGCTGATTCTGTTAAGTGTTCAATAGTTTTCCGTCTATGAGCAAACTCTTCTCTGTATTATATCGTTGATGATCTATAAAAATATTGGATACATATCCCGCAGCATCCATGGCAGCATGGGGCAGGAGTGTCGAATGGGAGATTTAACCAATATCTTATAATTCCCCTTACCACAGTGTTGGCTTTTTTGAGCGAAGAAGGCGAGGTTTTCCCTTAAGTCAATAAGTGATAGACACTGGGCAGGATATAGCACCTCAAGAAGAATAGCCTATGTGGTGGCTTGCCAATAGGCATGAATGGAACCCCCAAGTTGGTCCCACTACACATCCACAAAAGGTGTGGAAAAGGGATGTTTCCAACCTTGAATGTACCAGGGCAGATCTTAACTTTCTTCTCATGCCCATTGGAAACCAAGGTCAAGGAAAATTAATTAAGAAAATTTATCCGCAGTCCTAAAGTACTTAGGAACATACTGCATTTATCAAGCAGCTCCTATAAATCCCCAGCGGAGGAGACAAATAAAATAACGGCGTTGGCAAAAGCCCGAGAATTTTTCAAACTGTCATCTAAAAGAGCTCCAATGTTTTTTGGTTGATTACTTAAATACACGTCTCCCCTCAGGGGTTTACCTACTATAGGTAAGTACAAGTGTCCCAATACCGAAGTTCCCAGGGATCTTTACTCCTTTTATGTTTATCTTCCTCTACGCCTTCTGTTGTGTGCTTTTTTTCTTTCCCTCAACGGCAAGCGAGGAAGCTCTCCATGAGAAACTCTTGCCGCTCTGTTTTCTTCTTACTTCCCATGGACAGCCAAAACCTCACGTGTTGTCCATGCGTGGCAACCCATTAGACAGGTGGTGCACTGTGGTGCCTGTTGCATCAATCGGCCGGTAGTTATCAACTCGAGTTGTTAGTTTGCTAGGGATCAAGTGAAGGGGTTACTTCTTGGGTTTGGCGTTAAGAGTGGTCACTGTCCCTGGGGGTAGCTCCCAGTGTATAGGTTCCGGTTATCACTAAGGTAATCGCCGAGGCTGGGAATGGACAGAGCCAGTGGCTGCCTTCCCTTATTTGGCTTCGTGTAAAGCGGAGTCATCAAGCCTGAATTTTATTCGATATCATAAATCTCCCTTCAGTGAGCATAAAAATATTTATAAATGCACTCTCACCATTTTAATTCATGTTTTAAAATAAATAGTATAGCTGAAGAAAATGAAAATTTTAACTCTGTCTCCCCTTTTCTGGTACAGAAAGCTATCGCAGCAACTGTCGACGAAGTGTCGTCTATTAGAAAGGGGATTTGTCAGTAAAAGTTGCACGAAAAGGCAAGCTCAAGAAATTGTTAAAACTAAAGCTTTGACAACGTTTACAGTAGTGGTCACTCCTCATGCTTCATTAAATTATACCAAGGGCATTATTACATGTGGGGCTCTTTTCAACGTTCCCATTGAAGAAATAACGCACAAACTGAAATCTCAAGGTGAACCGCACGTACAACAAATTACCATTCGGCAAGACGGGCAAATTTTACCAACTATGCATTACATTTTAACCTTTCTTTCTACAAAATTACCTGAATGCATATATGCGGGGTACATAAGATTGCCAGTTCGGCAATATATAACTAATCCTTTGCGATGCTTTCAGTGTCAGCGGTTTGGGCACTCCAAAACTAATTGTCGAGGAACACTCACTTGTGCATGATGTGCTGAGAAGGGTCACGACAGACAGCAGTGTACGGAGCAAGAAAATTTCGTTAATTCCAGTGGTTGTCATGCCTCATATTCAAAATGATGTGAACGCTGGTAGATTGAAAAACAAATAATAAGCCTAAAATTAAAAAAAGAGAGCATATCGTATGTTGAAGCCAGAAGGAAAAGTTTGGCATTAACACCTAAACCTGGTGTGAGCTATGCATCCATTGTGCAAAAGTCTTTCTGTGAAAATTGTAATTGTCCAAACTGTAAAAATCAATCAATCAATCAGTCAATAAAGATAGAACTCTAGAAGAAATTACGGATTCTGAAACCGAGACATCTCTGAACAGTAACCCTGAAAATAGTAAAGCCGTCTCATATAAACAAGAGTCAAATAAATGTCTGAAGCGAAAGCTCCCGAAACGGGGCCTTAATGCTCAAGATATTTCTAATGAACTACAAAAAATCTAATTTACGCAGTTCCGTTGTTCTAGGATTTTCAAACAAAGGTCTTGTTCATAAGGATTTACCATCTATTTTCAGTGGCTCCCCGAAAAGTCCCACAATCATCTCACTCCATCCATCTGAGGAGGAGGATGAATTTGAAATGAGTTGCAATGGATCGCAACCACAAGCATTGTTCCCAGAACTTCTCTTGCAAAAATATTATCTTAATGGGTACTTTCCTCTCTTGGAATTGTCGTGGTATTATGTCTAAACTTTCTAACATCAAGTCCATTTTAAACAGATTTCATCCCATCTGTTTTGGGGTTCAAGAAACTTTCTTGACGCCCAACATCCCTATCAAGTTTCGAGGTTATAAATGTGTTCAGAAAGATGCAGACACTAGATCTCGTACTTCTGGTGGTGTCTGTATTTTTTAACTCAAATTTATACTCGAGCACATCTCTTAAATTGGTTACTTCTCTACATGCTATGGCTGTGCAAGTTCACGTACGGACTTTGGTCACAGTCTACTCTATTTATTTACCGCCCCATGATGTTATTCGCACGCATGAACTTGATAACCTAGTGGACCAACTTCTCTCACCTTTCATTTTATTTGGTGACTTTAATGGTCATAGTAAGTTGTTGGGTTCAGATTGTACAAACTCTCGTAGGCGACAGATTGAACTACTTATTTCCAATAACTGTCTCTGTCTGCTTAATAACGGTAGGATCATGGAAAATATATTTCCATAGCTTCCGTAGCTTCCATAGTCTTGATCTAATCATGGGTTCCCCTGAACTCCTGCCATTGTTAAACTTTTAAGTTTTGTGATGAATTATATAATAGTGAAAACTTTCCAATCATGACCCCCAATATTGATAGAAGAAATTCGGTTTTTCGCAGTCCTTATTTCCTTTTTCATAGAGCAGATTGGGATGCACTCACACAGTTGGTAGTTATCACTAAAGGCATGGTTAGTAGTTTAGACATTTTCGAATCTCTACAACACATCTTTAATGTCATAATAAAAGCCGCTATTATGAGTATCCCTAAAAGTTCACCAAGTCTTAGAAGATTTCGTAGACCGTGGTGGAATGATTCATGTCGCGAAAGTTACAGAAAACATAAGAAGTCTTGGAACATTTTCAGGAGGTACCTAAAGACTGCAAATCTTTGATTTTAGAAGCCATTCGCCCATATTTTTATCTAATTTTTTATCCTATCGTACATTTCAAGTACGTGTATTCAATTTCTACTCTGATGCTTTTGTCCAGTCTGAAGGTGTTCTTCAGGGAAGTGTCACTTTTTTTTTATTATCCATTTAAGTCCAATTTTGAAATATTTGCCACAATCTGTTCATGGAAACCTAAATGTTGATGACCTGCAAATATCATGTCAAGGTAGCAATATGAGTCTCATTGAGCGACAGCTACAAATTGTTGTCAATAAGGTAGTAGCTTGGTGCAACAGTAATGGGCACACAATTTCTCCGAAAAAAAAGTAGATGCGTACATTTCTGCTGGCAGAGAGGTATGTATTTAGATCCTGTTATTCACATGCAAAATATACCTATTCCAGTTGTGGATGAAATACGTTTCTTGGAAATGATTTTCGATCGCAAACTCACTTTCCTTCCGCATGTTCTTCATTTGCGGAAGAAGTGCGAGAAGACCTTAAATATTTTGAAGGTGCTCTCCAGAACATCTTGGGGTGCTGATGGAACCTCTACGTATATATGAAGCAACTATACTTTCCCGTATAGATTATGAATATATGGTATATGGTTCTGCTCAAGATTCAATTTTGTGTCAACTAGATTTTGTGCATCACTCTGCTTTGCGGATATGCTCAAGAGCATATCACACTTCGCCAATTGAAAGTCTATACGGTACCTGCCATTAATTGTCTCTTCATTTAAGAAGGCAAAAATTATCCACTTCATATCATTTCAGAACTATCTTTATCGGGATATCCAGTACCTGAAATTTTACTTCCGATTTGTCTCCGCAGATTATATGAGGCCCATTCGTCTCATATCCCTCCATTCTGTGAGCAACCATCTGTCCCTCTGAATTACAGGCCCATTGTTATTACAAACTGTCTGTGTAAGGCCTTCGAGCGCATGGTCAATGCTTGCCTAATTTTCGAATTAGAAAAACAAGGATGCATCTCTCCGTTGCAGAGTGGTTTCCGAAGAGGTCGTTCAACCTTCGACAAACTCGCTCTACTGGAAACCCAAATACGCAATGCTTTTGTAAGACGAAACCACCTTGTTTCAATATTTTTTGACATTGAAAAGGCATACGACCGTGCATACTTTCAACACTTTTTACTCTAGGTTTTAAGGGTAACTTGCCCATATTTTTACAAAACTTTTTGACACAACGTACCTTTCGTGTTCGAATTGGTAATGTTTATTCTAATCATTTTATTCAATCTGAGGGCGTTCCGCAAGGTAGTGTCCTCAGTGTCACTCTTTTTATTGTTCATCTGAGCCAGATTTTAATTCATTTGCCTTCATCTGTTACCGGAACACTTTATGTTGACGACCTGCAGATCTCATGCCAAGGCAGCAACACAAATTTAATAGAGTGACAATTACAAAATGCAGTGAATAAATTGTTATCCTGGTGCAATAACAATGGGCACACTATATCCCCAGAGAAGAGTAGCTGTGTGCATTTCTGTCGCAAAAGAGGCATTCATCAGGATCCCAATATTCAAATTAAAGATACTCCGATTCCTGTAATTAAGGAAGTACGGTTCTTAGGAGTGATCTTCGATTCGAAGCTCACCTTTCTTCCACATATCATACAACTTCGGAGAAAGTGTGAGAAGGCATTAAACGTGTTGAAAGTGCTTTCCCGAACATCAAGGAGTGCCGATAGAACCTCACTTCTCCGTATTTATCAGGCAATGATTCTATCTCGAAGTGATTACGGGTGAATGGTGTATGGATCCGCCCGTTTATCTGTCCTCAAACGCCTAGATACTGTTCATCATTCTGCTTTGCGCATTTGCTCTGGTGCATTCCGTACATCTTCAGTTGAAATTCTCTTTGTTATATGTCACCAGCTACCTCTTTCTTTAAGACGAAAGACACTGTCTGCATTTTTTTATATTTTCGAACAAAATCTTTATCGAAACATCCCTTGAGCCAGATGTCACTGTCAGTTAGTCTTCGACTACTTTATAATGCCCGTTCCTCTCACATTCTTCCATTTTGCGAGCGTACCCAATTTCTCCTGCATAACTTAGAACTTAACACTGTTCGTGTTAAAGCAGTTGATACTTTTAGTATCCCACCCTGGGCCATTCCACAGTTTCCGTACTTGAATCCTTTCATTGGATTCGAGAAATTCTCAACTGCTCATGTTGTTTTCCAACAACTTTTTCTCTACCATCGCTATCGGTATTCTTCTTTAAATCCAATCTTCACGGACGGCTCGATATCGGATGGTCATGTCGGTTGTGGAATAATAATTCAATCCAATACAGTCGGTCATCGTCTTCACGATTGTTGCTCTGTCTTTACTGCTGAGTTGGTAGGAATTTTGTGCGCTCTCCAGAAAATATCAGCTTCAACTCAGCATAAATATATTATATGCACTGATAGCATGAGTGTTCTGGAGACACTTTCACACTATCACAATTGGATGCATCCGATTGCAATTAAAATTTTATTTACTTTACAGCTTTTAAAGAACGATGGGTTTCAAATAAATTTCTGTTGGGTTCCAAGTCATGTCGGCATCCTTGGAAATGAGAATGCAGACTTGACTGCAGAATCTGCATCGACCATTTTAAGAATAGGGACTCCCTTCTGCGATGTTAAAAGGTTCATTGTTCATCGCATCTCTTCTAACTGGCAAAAGTCATGGGATCTGCTGGTCGGAAATAAATTGCATTCCATCAGAACTGATATTGTTTTATGGTCTGTTTATCCTATACGTGAGATGGATGTCAAGTTGACTCGTCTCCGTATAGGTCATACACGCTTTACCCATAAACATCTAATATTTAGAGAAAATGCGCCTATTTGCAACAGCTGCCAAGTTCCTTTTACTGTTCATCATGTTTTAATTGAATGTCCATTTTTTAATTCTTATCGTTTATGTTTTTTTACATTGACTTCTTTCCCATAACGAGACCTGGTGGGTGAAAAATACCACCCAAATATTTTTCAATTCTTAAGGGCTATTGGATTTTTTACTTGTATATGAGAATTTTTATTATGTATATTTAACTTTTATTTAAGTTCATATACATTAACATCATTGTTTCAAACTGTTATGGTACAGGGTTTTAAATTTTGTTCTCTAATCACAATTTCCATTAAACTAATATGATTTAATCTCATTGCCCATGTCTTAATTTACCAAAGGATTATATTTTCTATCTTTTATAATTTTACCATTTGCTTGGCGCTGTATGGCCAAATATGGCTCTTGCGCCAATAAACCATACAAACCAACCAACCATTCTGTGAGCAAGCCAGATTTCTCGTTCATGACTCAAATCTTGATAGTATCATTCTTAAATCAGATATGTTATGCTACCCACCCTGGGATATTCTAGAGTTTCCTTTTCAAATACTTTTCTTGGATTTGATAAATCATCAACTCCTCAGATTGTTTTCCAGTAGCTTTATCTCTACCATCGCAATCGGTACTCTTCGCTTGTACCCATTTTCACAGATAGCTCAAAATCTGATGGTCATGTTGGTTATGGAATCGTATCCCCATGCTCCGTATTCACGGCTGAGTTGATAGGTATAGTCTGTGCTATACAGAAGATTTCGTCTTGCACTCAGCGAAAATTATTTATACCGATAGCTTGAGTGGGTTGGAAGCACTTTCTCATTACCATAATCGGATGCACCCGATAGCTCTGGAAATTTTGTTCACTTTGCATCTCTTGCAAAACAGGTATTTTGAAATAAATTTTTGCTTGGTCCCGGGTCACATGGGCATTTCTGGAAATGAAATGGCTGATTCGGCGGCAAAATCAGCCACGACTTTGTTGTCACGGGGAAATTATTGCGATGTTAAAAATGCCTTGGCGAAACACATCTTCTCTAATTGGCAATTATAACGTGGGACTTACGAGCACAAATAAATTGCATTCCATCCAGCCAGCTATTGGATTGTGGTCTGTTCTTCTTAACGTGAGACTTCCGTAAAATTGACTCGTCATATACGCAGCGACATCTCATTTTTTGGTAAGATGACGCCTAAGTGCCCAACATGTCATGTAGCTTTTACTGTAAATCATATTTTAATTGAATGCCCTGCTTTTAATCCGAATAGTGTTCGTTTTTTTAAGACATCGTCATTACCCTTGCGGGACTAGGTGGGTGAGAGATACCACTCAAATATTTTTAAAGTCTATAAACTTTTATACTTGTATTTAGCCTTGCAAATTTTAATTAGTTCCTTTATGGTCTTTTGTTTCATTATTCATTTGGTATTCATTCAGAAAAGTTTCTTATAATATTCCTTTTATATTCCAATAATTTTTTATAAAATTTTATTTTAGCCTTGAATTTATATTTCACTATTTACACGGTGCAGCTTAGCCAATTGTGGCTCTTGGGTCAAAAGACCTTACAATACAATACCTAAATACACGTCTAGAGTGACATTAAATAATAGAGTTGATAGTGAATTTCTGTGTCTGACTCCCAAAATTGAATGGATAGTTGTGTATTATTCATCATCGCACTATAGACTCTTATTAGAGTTTTCATATACTTCCTACACATAATCTATAAAGATTTTGGGCAAGTAGAGACCCACTCAAGCTCTCAGGAGAGCCTATTGGGATATAGAGTCAGAATCCTTCTGAATGTCGATGGATTCATTGTGAAGTTTACTCCTTTCCGTATAAATTTGGAGAGGAGGAAGTCTAAAATTGTAGCATTTTCCATCATACGCAAATCCCTATTGGCGGGGGTCAAGACAAATGGCTGCTCTTAGACGGTTTGCTAAAATTTTATGAGAGAGTCTAAACAAGACATTATCAATAGAAATTGTTCTGAGATCACCTTAATTATGTGGGATTAAGACATTTAATGAATAAAAACAGTCCGAGCTGCTAATAGAGGAGCAGGGGCCTTCCGGTACCAAAGAAACAAATTCAATATTTTGCATAGAGATACTTAAGGTAGTTTTCTCAATTGGGCAGGAGTCTTTCGATTGGGTTCAGAGCCGAATTCAGAGTTATTCCTCTGAATTTCTTTTAAAATGAATAGGCCGTCATAACGTTTCTACCTTTATGTTAGAGAAATGTGATGTTCGCCTTCCAGGAAAGGCAGAAATTTGAACTTTTGCTAGGTGCCATGGTATTAACCCAGAAATTTTGAGCACAATCTTTACAGAGCCCAGCGATCCCTTTATTAGTGCTTTATAGCAACGACCTCTGTTTTTACGGTAGAGATTCTGTGTAAGAGCATAAATGTACTTCCGCTTTTCACGCCTGTTTATCTGGTTTCTGCGGATTTCAGGGCAAAGGTTCCTTTTTCTCACCTATGCCTCAGATGATGTTACTTCTCAAGTGGTACTCTCAATAGCCAATGCGAAGTGTCCGAGGAAGACCTCTTCTGAAGAGTATTTTTGTAGATTCAAAATATTGTCCACAGCGGAGTAAACTCCGTTACTGAGCGGTAGCTCTTTTAACATTGCAAAGGTAAGATCTTCCTGGTCTTGTCGCTCTGTCCTATATGGCACGCGAAAAGCCTCTATCGGGATAAGTCCAATTTCGGGCTGGTTCTGTGGAGTGAGAGCTTGCAAGGAGGCCCGTAGTGGGAGGATCCAGAACATGAATAGCAAATACAGCTTGGGCCAAAAAGAGGGGTCAGTTCTTGATTGGGCTAGACCTGAGGGAGCAGGGAGCGGAGCATGGACCATCCACAAAGTTTTTAACCACGGATTTATTTGGATGGAATTATTTCTTCTTTTTAATTGCTTCTATGGTTCTATCTGAAAGCAATCCCACCAGGTCCTGGTTCATGAACCTTATTTCTCCCTTAATAATGAGATCTTCCTCAGCCTTAGCCAGCATTAAGGTCTCCATCTCATTCTACCTGCTTTTTATTTTATCAACATTTATAGTGGCGTTGGTCTCCATAGGGAGTTTAATTTATCCTCTTTCACATCCTTTGTTCCTCTTCCGTAATCATCTGTAAATCCCCCTATATTTAATCGGGTATCTCCTTTACTACAATTAAGAGTTGTGAAGAAATTAAGCATCTTTTATAATATTACTCCAAATCCCAGGTTTTATTCTTTGCATCAAATATTTAAATAAAGTAAACAAATCATTGCTTGCATCGGAGATTGGAAGGCTTTTTGAGCGCAGAAATCCATCCTGTAGAAGTTCTGGTATATTTGTTAAAACCATTCATGAAGAAAATCTTAAGTATTTTATTTCGATTTAATTTTCTTTTTTAAGCTTTGGAACTGAAAATATTTCAGGAGCTTACCTTCTGTGAGTGAGTGCAGGTGTCGCAACCCCGAGGTATCCAGGCGTGTTTACTCTTCCCTACACATTTTATTGTCTGCTTGATTCTTCCATCCATCACCGGAAAGCAGTTGCCGCTTTTTTTGCTTTTTGCTTATCATAGATAGCCATAAAAACTTATGTGCTGACCGTACTTGGTGACCCACTAGAAGACTAGTTAAATGTGTCCCCAGTGTATTAATCGGCTGGTAGTTTTTTAGGCTTGTTGTTAAGTGTTCACTGTTCCCGGTGGAAATTCTGGGAATATAGGTTCTGGTACGCGCCTAGGCTAGGAATGGCCAGTGACGGTGGCTGCTTCCCTTGTTGGGCTCAGTGGTGTGCAGTGCAGGTCTGAATTATATTCCATATCATGTGGGCAGAGAAAATTATTATTAATAATAATTCCCCCTTTTGTGGTCATTACACAGTCCAAACTATTGTTCCAAATAGTTCATCTAATGATGCCTTTGTGATCAAACCTTTTTTAAGTAAATGAAACTTTTATCATGTATCTTCTTTCCTTGAGCAGAAATCTTTTACAGCAACAATAGATGACGTTACACCAATTTGTAAAATACGTTACAGTGAATTGCTTGTTGAAATGAATTCTAAATTCAAGACCAAAGAATAATAAAATTTAAAGGTTTGACTAATAGCCCTATTACTGTCAGACCACATTTATCGTTAAACTACTTGAAAGGCGTTATACTATGCTGGGAATTATTTAATACTTCTCTTTGACAAAACAATTATAATTCTATGAAATGACCAATATACAACAGATTTCAATTTGGTGGATTGATTAAATCCTTCTCACCAATCATAATATTTTTACTTTCCATAGCCCAAATATAACAGAAAATATTTATGCTGGTTATATTAAGTTACTTATTAGACATTATATTCCAAACCCATTAAAATGCTTCCAGTACCAGCGTTTCGGTCACTCAAAAGCCAATTAACCGTTACTTGTGCTCACTGTTCAAAAAACAGTCTAGAGTATTGAGATCCAAAAAATTTAGTAAACTTTGGAGGCAAGAATACATCCTTCTCTGGAAATTGTGAACACTGGAAATTAGGAAATCATATAATATCAATTAAAGTAAAAGAAAACATATTCTATCCAGAGGCCAGAAGAAAGATGTTGGTTCTAAACCCCTAAACATGGAATAAGCTGCGCAGTTGGTGTACAAAAACCATTTTGTGAAAACGGCTCATTCACTAACTGTAAAAAAGGAAAATTAAAAACAAATCCCATCTACAAAATTTTATAATCTGAAGCAGAAATGTCTACCACCAATACTCCAGAATCTAGGCAAAAGGAAACACTAAAACAAAATCCAAATCCAATAAATGTCTTAAGCTGCAGTTTTTAAAATGGGGCCTATCTATGTACCAAATTTTAAAAATTCCTATTGCTTACATCTATTAATTTGAAATTCGCAAATTGGGTTGTCGTTCACAAGGTCTTAACATCTATTTTTCCTGGAGCACCCAGCAATTCCGAATTCATTTCTTCCGAGAAGGAGGATGAAGAATTTAAAATTCGATGCCTCGCCAACCTCCAATTAGTATCCTTACTTCTTTTCAAACAACAAGAACTCCATATTGGGTATCTTCCTTTCTTGGAAATTTCGCGTCATTCGATCTAAATTTAATGATATCAACACAATTTTTAACAAATTTTGTCGTGTCTGCTTAAGTGTTTTAGAAACTTTCTTGGCACCAAACGTTCTCGAAAAAGTGTGTGGCTACAACTGGGTTTGAGAAGATGCAGATATAAGACCTTACAGTTCTGGAGATGTCTGCATCTTGACTTCAGATCTCTATCTTATATTCCCTCTCAATTTACAAACCTCTTCCCAGGCTATGGCCGAACAAGTTCAAGTACGGCGGTTATTTACAGTCTCATGACATACTTAAGCAGAATCTGAACAGCTTAGAGAACCAGATTCCTTCGCCTATTCTATTGGGTGACTAGATCTGGCATCCAGAAACAGATGGGATTACACATAATATGCTCCACTATTTCAATACCACTTCCTTTCCCAACCTGTTGCCGTTACTTAATACAATCTGGAATGAACAGAAGTACCCTTCATAATGGTGGGAAGCTATTGTGATCCCTGTAGTAAAATCCTTTTGATCGAATGGTCAATTTTCTGTTCATATACAAATTGAAGAAATTAAAATGGCTTCCGTTGCAGAGTGGTTTCGTAGAGGTCATTCTACCATTGAAAATCTCCTTTTTTCATAAACCTATATCCACAACGTATTTGTTGAGAGAAATTTGCTTGTCTATATTTTTCGATATAGAAAACGCCGATGATCGTGCTTGGCATTTTGGAATGCTCTCAATACTTTTTAATTTCGGTTGTAGGGAAAATTTGGGCCACCTTTTAGAACTTTTTAAAATCTAATTATAAGAATTTAGGTGAGTGTAGGGAACTTTTACTCAAATTATTTTATTTAAGCTAAGGGAGTCCAACAAGGAAATGTCCTCAGTGTCACGATTTTGAACATATAAATAAAATTTCATCAATTTATCTTCACCTTTACATTCCAATCTTTGTTCACGGTCTGCAGATTACTCTGCCAAGGTAGAAATATGAATATAATTGAACAACATTTACAAACCGCTGTTTAAAATTATCCTGGTGCATACAGCAATGATCACCCTATATCTCTGGAAATTGCCGACGCGCTCATTTTTGAAAGAAAAGTAAACTGCAACTCGATCCAAAATTAAAATTCGAAGCATTCAAATTGCTGTGGTGAATGAAACATGGATTTACTTTGTGCTGCTCGATCTGAAGCTCACCTTCCTTTCACATATCTTATACCTGCGGAAGAAATGATAATTTTTTGTATATTTTAAAAGTGTTCTCGAAAGCATCTTGCAGTGTTGATCCACCGCCTTACTTCATATTTACCGAGCATTAATCGTCTTCCAT
>JAOUZG010003033.1:0-15110 GCA_026289955.1 Argiope argentata
TCCAGCTGTTTGTGCATTAATCATCACGATAACTATGAAATGAAGAGAGCTTAGGAATAAAATTTTGAACAAAACATTTCACGAAGTCCTTTTATCCAGCTGTTTGTGCATTAATCATCTCGATAACTATGAAATGAAGAGAGCTTAGGAATAAAAATTAGGACCCTTATTTAACATTTAAAATGTAGTAATCTGTAGTTTATTTCTGTTTGGTATCGATCTGTCTAATTATCAATGTGCACATATCTATCATCTAATTCAGAAACATTTTGATTTCGGCTGATAAAATTTGGAGTTTGAGCTTGACATCAAATTTACAGATTTCTATCAACATTTCTACACAATTTACTATGAAGAAGTTCAAGTATAATGGAAAACCATGGGAAACCTCCAAAAACTGAAGAACGCTATTGGAAACTGAAATTAAAGACTTTCCAAAGAGAAAGGAAAGGACATTTAATGATAAAAAATGGAAACACAAATCAAAGAATACGAATAGAAATTAATTAAACTAAGGGATAACAATGATAACAAAAATTAAAAAATATGGATGGAAATAAAGGATACCAAACGAAACAAGAATTTACTAGATGACAATGAAAATAAAAAGGAAAGATGGTTTTGATAATTATGATATTTTGATTAAAGTATTAAAATTTAAAATTTTTTGAAATTTAATATTCCAGAATTAACAGATATAATATCAGGCTAAATTGTTATGTTTTGAAAAACTAGTTATTTCATAAATAAAATAATAGCTTTATAGCTATTAGCGTTATCTATAAGTGATTTTGTGGCTAATAAGGTGAAATTAATTTAATATTAACTATCCAAATAAGATCCAATCATTTGAAATTTGAGTTAAATCAGATTTTATAATCTGTATATAAATCTAAATATAATACTAACAAATGGAAATAAGATGTTTAGTTCATTCATAAAAGTAATTTTTCTTATGGAAATAAAAACAAAATCGTAAAAGTATGATAAATTAGTTGAAGTATTCTAAGTTTGGGTTTTTTTTCATGAATTAACAATTTTATTTTTAACTAGCCGCCCTTGGCGACCAGTCGGTTCGCCAGTATTAATGCTCGCTAAAATTTTCATATAATATTTTATTTAGATGTGTCTCATAACAGGTTTTTCATCAAAATATTTTTAAACCAAACAAATTTTGATAATCATATAATTCATTTAGAGTATTATTTAGTATTATTTTCTTCAGATGTTCTGTTCATTGTGCTATTCATCTTTATCTTTCTATCCGAGCAATGATTGTCCCGGAATTGATATTTTACTTAAATGGTGGAGGGAAAGGTCTAAAATTCTACGTTTTCATAGAATAATGAGATTCAAATTTTCATAAATGTAAACACACTAAACAATAAAGACAATTGGTTTTTAAGAGATACCAAAGTTTAAAAACATCTTGGAAAATGCCGCGCACAGAGGAAATAATATTGAAACACACACATCCTTCTTTTCTTTTCTTTTTTTCTTTTTTTTTCTGTCCTTTTTTTTCTTCACTAATTTTGTTTCTACAAACCCTATTTTCATTTTGTTATTCTTTTTTTTCTTCCCTGCCCAAATTTTATTTTGAACAGGCATAGATTAAATATTCATACAGACTAATAATAAAAGCAGCTGTTTTCTTTCTTTTTTAAACATCCCGTTATGTATAAATGAAAACCAACTGACTTCGCGCATTTCTTTCTAAACAAATCATAATTTATTACTTCCTGCTATCTTACTCAGTTGGATGGGGGAAGGAAATGAAGATTTTTGGCGGGAAAGTAAGAAAAGTGTCGTTTTAACTATTTTCCACGCAGTTTTTTCATTTTTTCTCTTTATAAGAACCATCCTCGTGTCTTAACGAAAATATTAAAATAAAAATTAGCCGAATCGGTCAAGCCGTTCTCCAGTTTTGCGCTTAGCAACGCATTTCGAGCTGCATTTTTATTATAATAGATAGAGAGTTTTTAGAGAATTCCTAATTGAACTTACTTTGCACGATTCCGATTCGCAGACTTGACAAAATTTTCAATTGACCGAGGCACGATTCGAACCCGGGTCCTTATATGCCTCTGTCCAGTGCTCTAACCACTAGACCAGTAGGGATACGATCAGAGAAGAAAATATAATCTTTTTAAATTTACCAACACTCTTGATACCATGTAACGCTTGAAAAAGCATTCAAAACATGCATAAACATCTTAAGGCATGTATAAACGTGCTAGGACATGTTTTAACGTGTCCGAGCGACATCCCACCTCTTGAAATGGTTTGAGAAAGGGTGAGGTATTTGCTTTCTACTTGCTGATATTTTCAAATATTCTGATTGGTTGATTCAGAGAACTGAAATGAGTTCAGTATCATAATCCCACCTGTTTATGAGGATAGTGAGAAGATCACTTCTTTCTGAACTTTGCGTGTGTCTGTTTTGTGCGTTTTTTCCCTTTTTATTGGTGATTTTTCCAAGAGGTATTCAACTTTCAAGTGCAATGGCAACCAATAAGAGGAATATTAACGAGGTAAGTTTGTATTATTTTTTTTTAAAAAAACTTTTTCAGTATGGAAATGATATTTAAATAAGTAATGCCTGATTAAATCGTTAAAAATAAATTTCAAAACATAATATTTTTTTAATATTTCATGTATAAAAAGAAATTTATTAAATGATTTTTTCCTAATGATTTTCAAACTGCAGATGTCGAATGAATAATTTGTTTTTAGTATTTCAGTTTTAAAACCACATGGTATTTAATCTTATTATTTTACCATACAGAAAGCATAAATAAATATTTTTAAAAATCAAATTCTGTGAAAAGAGTTAGATTGGGCAATAGATATAAGAATTTCTTTAATTAAAAAGTATTTCTATCCGTAGATTCTGTTTGAAGATGAGAATATTCCCTTTCATGCTTCTGATGACGAGGCAAGTTCCGCACATTTATTTTTTAATTTTTATTTATTTATTTACTTAAATAAAAATTCATTCAAGTAATCATCCGTTAAATTTTTTTTGATCACACTCTTATTTTTCTTTATCAATTTAAACTAATTGATGTATGCACCCTGGACTTTTTTGAAGCCTCCGCACTTTTTGAAAACCTACCTTCTCAGTTTGGAAGTGGAATACAAGTAATTTTCTTGAAGTTTATTAATGTTTCTTTGGAGTGGTAAATTATTTTTTTTCATACCATTCTATTAATTTTCTCTTATGTGTTTGTAGTCTTTTTCTCAACAATATGTTGAACTTTCTGAAGAGACTGAGGAAGAGGATGTATGTAGTTAACAACTTTTTTTTTCGTAATCATTATTTTCTTTTATTAATTTAAAATGTTTTGACTATGGTTTCTTTTCATCTTTTATTTGAATGCAGCTAGATGGCTCCAGATGGCACAACAAGCGCTATCAATGCGATCAAATTGTTTACCAGACTGGAGTTATTCTCGAGAGACTTACATCCAGAGTCAGAGGAATGACTTTGAAGACTGACTTTTTTGACTTTCTTTCAAATTTTAATTGTGAGAACTATTACAAATCTAGCTTCTACTGACCTGATTCGATTTTGCATTTTTTTCTCCGGGATTGTACTGGCCTATCTCCACTTTACTGCTGCCAGTATCGGATTTCCTCGTGGAAAAAGTTATGGCGGCAATATTAAAAGTGCTCCAATCCAAAACTAATATCAAGCTAGACGAAAGTTTTGAAATTGATATAGTAACTGTAAGGAGACCTATTGATGCAGGACGAAACCGTAAAGTGTACAATATTGAATTCAATCGTATAAAGAAACGATCAATTATTAGTGTTACTTATGATCCTTCAGGCTTGTGTTGTGGAAAGGCCATCGTATTTGCTTTGGCGTACTTGGAAAAAGATCAACAGGCCATAAAAGTAATGAGGGATCATAAACGACGCCCTGTCTTAGAAAATAGGGCTCGAGAATTGCCCAGGTCAGCAGGAGCTTCATTAGGCCCCTGTACATGCAAAGAAGTCGCTTTATTTGAGAATCATCTAGACATATATTCAGATAGTTGTGATATCATCTGAAAACTTGAATAAATTAAGTACAAAAATACAATGAATTCTTAAAATTAGTAATCAAAGTTTTTCTTTTCTCTTTCATTATTTTGATGATTTCATTTATTTGCATTTTAGGTCGCTTATGAAGGACACTATAGACAAAAAAAGAATAGATTTGTGGCTGCAAGATGGACATTATGATATAATAAGATCGATTGAAAGATTTTTATGGTACTGATAACTATTGTGAAAAGTGCGATAAAGCTTTTTAGTCGGTAGAAAATCATCGATGTCCTAATGCAAGCCATATATGTCTTAAATCTTACTGCCTTACGAAAGAGCCCAAAATATGTCTTAATTGCAATAGACTATGCCACTCCGAACGATGTTTCATCGCACATAAAGCAGTGGGATGAAACCAGGTGTTTTCCATATGCGATCGGGTAATTATTCATTTTTTAAAGACATTTTTATAGTATTAGAATTTTTATGATTATTTACTGAGTGTATCAAAAATGAAACTGACTTTTTTTAGATGTACCAATGCAGTCTGTGCTGTGTAGTGATTCGCCGATGAGACTGTCCGAAAGATCAGCATGTATGTAGCACCCAAAAATGTCCCTCATGCCATAGATTTGTAGTGTCTTCTGATAATCTCTGTTGTCTGCAAAAAGTGTCTCCAAAGTCCCCCTGTGAAAAACTGATATTTTTTGATTTTGAAACAGATCAATCTTCGGGAGAACACAACGTGAACTTTGCTGTGGCACAATTTGCTGTGTCAAATTGACAGTATTTAAGGTATACTCAACATTACAGGATTTTTGTATATGGCTTTTTGCTCCTGTTCATAAAGGTTTTACAGCCATAGCGCATAACACGAAGGGGTATGTAAAAACTATTTCATATTTTTTTAAAAATCTAAATAATATGGGAAATTATTTGCAGCCCCTTTTTAAATTTTATTTATTTATCATCTTTTTAGATTTGATAGACAGTTTATAGCTGGCTGGTTATTGCAGCAAGGTATTGCCCTGGATGTAATTCCCAACGGATCAAAATTAATGTTCACCAAACATTCGTCATTGGATATAACAATTATTGACTAGACGAGTTTTCTACCAATGGCATTAGCTAATCTACCAAGCTGCTTTCGAAGAAAGGTGACTCCCCTCATCTCTTCAACCTGAGGGAAACTCAAAACTTTGTTGGATTTCTTCCCAGTCAGCAGTATTACTGCCTGGGTACGATGATACTTCCAGCAAAAGAAAAATTTATATCGTGTCCCTTAAATCCTCAGAATGATCCATTCGATTTTTGAAAAGAAATGTTAGAATATTGCTTGTATGTATTTTTATTCATTTGCATACATTTAATATTTGCATTAAAAGATTCCCCTTATCTAGAAAAAAATGCGTGTGTTTTGTTGTTTTTTTAGTTCAGATGTGGACAGATTGCGTCGTTTTTGCCTGATAATTAGGGAAGAATTTTTGAAAATATGTTTTGATCCATTCCAGTAAGTTCTTACACAATGCTGCAACTAATAAAATAAAAAAGTTTTTTAATTCCTCTATATATGTATTTGTTATATTTTTTTAGATACTTAACTAGTGCATCAGTTTGCATGGCTGTGTATAGAAATGGTCACATAAAAGAAAATACGATTGCAATGATGCCTACTCATGGCTATAGTAGTGAGAAAAATTACAGTCCCGATGCTATCCGTTGGCTAGATTATATATCTTCTTGTTAAAGTACAGAAATCCAGCATTAATTAAATAAGAATGGTGAAAAAAAATTGGAGTTGTCTTAGTAGATGGATACTGTGAAAAGACAAAAACAGTTTACCAATATCAGGTTTGTATGTAATCATTCTGAAGAGATAGGAGTAAATTGGAATATGTAATTTTATTTCTGTCATATGTATATATTTTAGGGCTGTTTCTTTCATGGAAGTGAAGTTTGCTTTGACGGGGATTCCACACATCCTTTGAAAGGCATTACTATGTACTCTGTGCGACAAAAGACGGCAAAGATCTGCATAAAAATCCGTTCACTTGGGTATACTGTTGTTGAAATGTAGGAACATGAGTTTTTGAGGATGAAAAAAGAAGGTCCGAATCTTCGATCTTTCCAAACTACCCATTCATTGCAGGATCGTTTGAGCCCCAGAGATTCATTCTTTGGGGGACGAAAGAATGCAATAAAACTTCACCACATGCAAAATATTAAATACATTGAAGTGACAAAAGTCATGGGATGACAGTTAATATCATGTCGGTCCTCCTTTTGCCCGGCGAAGTGCAACAACTCGACGTGTCATGGAGTCCACAAGTCGTTGGAAGTCCTCTAAAGGAATATTGAGCCATGCTGTCTGTATAGACGTCCATAATTGTGAAAGTGTAGATGGTGCAGGAGTTTGGACACGAACGGACCTTTCGATGATGTCCCATAAATGCTCGACGGGATTCATATTGGGCGATCTAGGGGGTCAGATCATACGCTGGAATTGTTCGGAATGTTCTTCAAACCAATCGCGAACAGTTCTGGCCCGGTGACATGGCGCATTGTCATCCATAAAAATCCCATCGTTGTATGGGTACGTGAAGTCCATGAATGGCTGCAAGTGATCTGCAAGCTGAACATAACCATTTCCAGTCAATGATCGGTTCAGTTGTACCAGAGGACCGAGTCCATGCCATGTAAAAACAGCCCACACCATTATGCAGCCACCACCAGCTTGAACAGTGCCTTGCTGACAGTTTGTGTCCACGGCTTCGTGGGGTCTGCGCCACACTCGAACTCTACCATCAGCTCGCAACAACTGAAATCGTCACTCATCTGACCACACCACGGTTTTCCACTGATCTAGGGGCCAGTTGATAAGCTCACGAGCCCAGGAGAGTCGCTTCAGGTGATGTCGTGCTGTCAGTAAAGTCACTCGAGTCGGTCTTCTGCTGTCATAGCCCAAGGAAGACAAATTTCGCCGCACAGTCCTATCGGACACGTCCCTCGTACGTCCCCCATTGATTCCTGCAGTTATTTGACGAAGTGTTGCGTGTTTATTAACATTGACTATTCTACACAAACGTCGGCGGTCTCGTTCGTTAAGTGCAGGTGGTCGCCCACTGCGCTGTCCATGATGGGATGGGATGCCTGACATTTCATACTCTCGGCACACTCTTGATACTGTGGATCTCGGAATGTTTTAATTCACTAACGATATCCGCAATGGAATGGACCCATGCGTCTAGCTCCAACTAACATTCCACGCTCAAAGTCTGTTAATTCTCGTCGTGCCGCCATAAATCACGAAAAAACTGTTCACATGAATTACGTGAACTCAAATGAAACCTCTGGAAAACGAACGGCACATTTATACTTTTTTGCTGCGATATTACTGCCATCTGTATATTCGCATATTGCTATCCCATGACTTTTGTCACTTTAGTGTATATGGATTTCACTTCACTCTATCCATGGGGAAGTGTTTTACATTTCATTCCTTCATAAAACTAGGTCCTTTTGAAGCTTTTCGTCATTGACGCTTTACGTCTTACAGGTCAACAAATATTGTTTGTACACAATTGGACATCCTGAAATTATAATGGAATATTTTGGAGAGATCAAAGACTATTTTGGTATTATTCGCTGCAGAGTAATACCACCATTTGGTTTGTTTCTCCCCATTCTGCCCTATAGGTGTCAAAAAAACTCATGTTTCCTTTGTGCCGATCTAGCGTCGAAATTAAGCAACAAAAAAAAGTGTAATCATACCGAGGACGAAAGAGCAATGATTGGAACCTGGGTCAGTTAAGAGCTAAAATTAGTAAATAAAAAATGATACTGATGTAAGTTGAATTATATATTTTTTGAAAGAAATATATTTTTAGTTATATTTTTTTCAAATGTTACATTTTTATAAAATTTTTAATTTTTACATTAATTTCATTTTTTAGATATATGAGGTATATCATTTCACCAGATCATCCAACTCTCTTTTCAGAACACATATAGATACTTTACTGAAAATAAAACACGATAGTTGTGAATGGTCCAATAATTGTACTACTGAAGAAACAAAAGAAAGCTCACGTTTTGGAACATGAACAAAAAGAAGGAACAAAGCTAAATCCTGAAAACATTGCCAAAAATCTAGGGCGGAGACATATGGCAAAACTTGCTTTGAATAGTTTCTGGGGAAGGTAAAATATTATCATTATTGCTTTATCAAATGAAAAGACATTTATAGTATTTTTTAAATTGAGATTAAACATTTTTTATATACAAATAGGGAATGAATACTACACGAATGCAACTGAAGTACGTTCAGACGGTTGCTGAGTTTAACAAGTTACTTGCTGACCCTCCCAAAAATATGAATATCGTGTAAGAGCTGTGATTTGTGAATATCGTGTAAGTCTATGACTAAATTTACAGTGTTAGCTCTTGGTACACGGTGACTCTTGTAAACAATATATCCTTCAGGAGTCCACGACAATGTTGTACGGTTAGACTTTGAGAAATCTGAAATATTCTTTACAGTATTTGAATACCTAACTGGTGCAGCCTTTAAAATGTTTGTCGAAATGACATTTTCTTCCGTTTCTTTTACCCTGGTTTCTAATTCTTGACTTTCAGTTGTTTCTGGCTTTTCCTGGTGATGGTGGTGTATTTTCACAACTTTTTGGAGAATTTGTAAATATTGGTTTACCTTCTCACTTTCTGGCAGATCCTTCCGTTGAAGAATATTTTGCATTTTAGTATCTAAATCTGTTAAATGATCCACAAATTCTGACCGATCTTCGGATATTAAGACCATTTTCTTAGTGTACTCCATTGATGAGAGAACTAATCACAGATATGGCTACTGGTAACAAAAGAGATAAAAATCCTTCACCATGTTGAATGAGAAGTTGCCTTTTCTTATATAGGGGTACCTTTCTGTCCGAAAGTTTCCTTAAACTGATTTTAAAAGGAATGATTATATTCCATTTATTCTTTGTGAGAGGTACATTTCCTTGAAGTACATTAAGTGCACATTCTCACAGAGCTTTGATAACAATGTTCGGACACGTTTTGCAAATAGAGCTCTTCTTTTAATTTTACAAATAGCTTTCAAATACTCTTACTGCTGTAGAATACACATATTGGTGATAAAAAATGATTATTAAGTGGGCTTTATATACTTTCCAGATATTTGGTAAATATTTTAGCTTTGTAGACGGCCCAATGATGGAAACCTTTCCCGTTCATGTAGGGACACATCAAATCAAAACTCGGTACATCTTGTATTTTGGGGCATTCAAAGTCATCAAGATTTAATATTTCGCGATCCGTCAAAAATTCTAAGAATTTCTTTTTTTCTAATCCTTTTACGTAAATGATTGCCAACACAGAGTGAAAGGTATTATAAGGTAATTCACAGTCGTTACATTCAGTCTAATGAAGGAATTTAGTAATCCAAGAGTAAGTGCTTTGTTTCCTACGGTTCAAACTTTCAAAAGAATGAGGCGATTTAAACAGCCATCGTCCGCAGAAAGTATCATCATTCACAGCACACACTGCCATCTCTTTGACGCTAAAACGTCCCGGAGAGAGTTGAAATCCTTCAGAATCAAAAACTGCTGATGTCATGGTGTTTCCGTAGCGAAATGACTAACGACGTTGATATACATAATATTTATCTCCCGGAAAAAGTCCAGTGCGCAGGCGCAATGAATAATCTGTTTGAGGTGTCAGATCAACAAGTAGATAACTAAATGCATTTGAGGTAGAATCTTCGCATACTTCTCGAAAAAATGTAACATTGTTTGGGTAAAACTGGCGATCTAAATGCATGATTTGAGAACGATCGCGGGAATTTTTAAATAAAATAATTTAATGCGCATTCAGTGAAATATCTCGCATTTCTTTACCTTTGTGAAAAATATTTTGAACTATAAAAATGATAGTTAAATTACGACAATGGCTTCCCTTAGTGAAAAGTTTGCTTAATTTATTGCCGCTGGAAAGTTCTGCCATTAGACCATCGATCACAATTACAGCATTCGAAACACTATTAGTATCGGAAGGCAGTCCTTCGTGAAATTCCACATTCTTCATTTCTTGTATAGGTTTTTAATAAGCCCCATAACACCAAATTATATTAGTGGGGAAAGGATATATCATTTTAAAATCGATTAATTTCTTTACAAGGTGTGTTTTCCCACAACCTGTTGCGCCACCGACAAGAACGGTGCACGGGTGGCGTATACGTAATGAATCCATGATTACTAACTTGAAACGCAATGAGTGGTTGTATTTATACAAAAACAAAAAAAAATGAAAGGATATAACAAGAAACTTTAATAAATGTATTTATTTATTGTTTAAAAATCATTCTTACACCATATCTTTTTTTCACAAATTGGTACATTCGAAAATCCTTTTTTTTTTGGCAGTGAGATAAATTACTTACAATGGAATACAAAGATTGTCCTTGACATCGTGTTAAAATAAAATAAATGCAATAGATTACCACAAACATTAGACGTATGATTTTGCATCGGTATCGAATTCCAAATCGCAGAGGAATAAAAGAAAACGAAATCATGAAACAGTCGATCATAAAATGCAGGTAGATTTCCATACGAATCGAAAAATTCAAGATGTCAGCTTCTAGGTAAAAAGCTAACCAGTGGGATCCTGGTTCAGATGACGTGTCGGTATTCAAAACAATAGCAGACTTTTCTTTCAAGGTCGGGATAGTGTCGGATGCAAATACATCACAATAAAAGAGTGAAGTATACGGGTCTTTTGATAAAATGTAATGTATCTAATTTCAATTCATTTTTCCATTTCCAAAGTCGTATAAAATATTCCTCGTTTCATTTATTTCTATTACGTTGTCAAATTCGTAAATTAAATTAACAGACAGATAGTTTGTAAAAGTGCCTTTGAACATTTGATTTCCTGTCTCAAGGTGCTATGCTCAATGAGATTCAAACGATCTCCATTACAAAGGACCGGTGATAAATTAAAAGCAAACAAAGTATTTCCCTTAATATAATCCTCTCTAGATAAACTATATTCCTTGTTTTTGTACAAATTTATCAGTTCCAGAAAGTAAGCTATTGTAACCTTTGATGTAATTATTATTATGAAAATTCAATTCGAAGGGGTTATGTGGCACTGGCTGACCATCCACAAAAATTCCTATAAAATTCATGTCAAAATGCTTAAACTCGAAAAGTGATTTTTCAAGTGTTCCATGAAAAGTATCATTTTCCACAAATCCAATGATGACTCTTTTGGGCATCTGTCCCACGAAAATATTATCTTGCAACATCGAAATACTTCCCTGGGAATAGAATATACTTTGCAAAGCACTCCGTTAATAGAATATTTTGCTGTTTCTCCCTCCAAAGCTTTCACGTGACCTAAAATAACACTCTGGACTGACCCGAACTTTTCGAACTAACGAATAGATTTTTTTTCAAAAACAACTTTGTATCCTTCATCTCTTTTCAAGCAGAACTAGGATTTACTTCGAATCAATTTAATTTTCACATCTACTAAATTCAATAATAGAAGTTCTTGATAAAGCAGATCACTATGTAATCCTCCGATCATATCCACTGTAGCACTCGATTCAAACAGTTTTGATCGCTTTTTCAGCCCATCTTCACTCATTTCAGATGTAAGCTGAGAAATCTTACTGTCGTAGCCGTGATTCAATAACGTCTCAATATAAAATCGATAAGGATATGTATTGCTAGAGTTAGCCACAAGGCGATCATTTAAGGAAACGTCTACTTGACTGAAGATTGAATGAAGAAATAAGTTAACAGGGCCCATATTAGTTTTTGTTAATGTGGACGCAGTTGGCGTTGTTGATGCAGATGTAGATGAAGCATTCGAATCAGTTTTATTTAACACACACGAACCATCTGCTTTTAAAATTTTTGCTTTTACATAAAGCTGGGTTTGACTGAAATCGAGATACTTTTCCCCACTTCCAGAAATGTGAAATTCAACAGGTCCTCCATCGAATACATTGGATAAGGGATGAAATTTAACTCACTGGCCGGTTTCCACGGCAGTTTGAGTTGGTTGGTTGGCGAAAAAGTTCCAGTTCAGATTTGACACATTCTGGGGATCCTTTCAAAATATAAGCCATTACGGATCAAAGATGTCTCGGTCCCTCGTCTTCCTTACCTTAGATGAAATGATTTTTTTCTGTTGTTTTCGTTTCCTTTTATATTTTTCCTTTTCCTATCATCGACTATATTTGACCAATAGCCCTCCGAGCCAGGTTTTTTACAGTTTCTTTACTTCTTTTTTTGACAGCGATTTTGATATCTCCCCCAGAAACAACGTCGTTTACCACATTCGTTCCTGTGGTGAGAGTTTCTTTGCCAATTGCTTTTCCTCTTTTTACTATAAATGGCAATGGCGCTCGAAGAATGCCACCTAATCCATAACCTTTTTGAAAAGACACTCCCTCATAATATGGAATTACGGACACTATGTGATTCGAATAATGTTCTTGGAAATTCGTTGGACATCAAGTATACGGCGCTTTTGTAATACAACTCATCTTTCGTATCAAAAATATTGAAATAATTGCCAACACTAAGAAATCCCACCTATTTATAGGATTTGTCGCATTCGAAAATGCAAAACGATAATCATATCTCCCCTTTCAAATTGAACCAAAGCACCTGAATTAAGATGAAGTTCCATTTCAATGGTTTGAAAGGACTGTCTGATTACGGGAACATAATTAAGCCGGTCATAATGAGCGTTAATAACATCTTCGTCTTTTCTGGAAATTCTCACAACTCTTTGAAGGGGTGCTTCAACATTTCCAACAACGACAGGTTGGGATATATCACTATACGCATAAAATACTGGGAAAGTTGCTTGCTGATCAGCTATGAACGAGCTTACTTCAACTCCCTCAACAACATGAGGATAGAAACCTAAACGATCACACAAACCTTCTTGTAAGATAATTTTTGATTTATTTTCTGCTTTTATTTTTACTCGTTTATTGTTAGCATTGAATTTAAAACTGATTTTACCTTCGTGTGAAGGTAGTGTCATTGCTTTTAAAACGTCTGAAACGGTTTCATAGGAACCTGGCGGAATTTTTCTGGTAATTAATTATCCGTCTCCTAAATCAAAACCGAATATATTGTTATTCTCGTTTATGTTATACCATGTATGGGAGTAAATTATTTCGGCTAATCCAACTTCCCATTTACCTTCTAATGGTATCGATATAGGGAGCTGAGTTAAAAAACTTGAAATTTTATTATTGGGAAAATAATGTAAGGAGCTATTAGAAGGAAGCGTCAGATAGAAAGACATTTTGTTTTACATTGAATAGATTTTTTCTTAACGAATCTCTTTATAGCATTTTCACTTCACTCACCCACGAATTGAATTCTTCTGGATATCCTAGAAATTTAACAAAATATTCCATTTTTCCATTTTTACTTCTTTTCTTAACCATTTTTTTCAACAGAATAATATGAATAATATCCGGAATCTTTAACCTTTTGCATTTCTCTTTCATAAAATGTACCTTCTATAACATTATTGTTAAAATACTTCAATTTATAAACAATCGGTATTCTTGAAAGAATCTTGTAAATAGTAAATATTTCTCAAGACCAATTATTTTCATACACTTTTTCAAATTTGCCTTAATATTTACTGATATGAACCGTATCACCTACTTTAAAAGAAGGTTTTTCTGATTTTTATTCTAAATGACTGCCATATAAATTTATCCAAACTACCGCATAGTTGTCAATATTTATTAAAGATGGTTCCATTTTGATACTTCGATGCCACGTATTATTATTAGAAATTAATTTTTGAATCACGTCTATGTACATTTGAGTGTTATATTCTGTAGAATATCTCTTCAATTTTGACATTAGAGTTCTATGAAAACGTTCGACTATGCTAGCTTTCGTTTCATTATTTGTCGTAAAAAAGTGTACATTAATTTTCTGTAAATAATTTTGGACTAATCGGCTTTTGAATTCTGTTCCTTTATCCGTTAGTAGTAATTGAGGAGTGCGTTCATTGAATATTTTCTGAAAGCTATTTAAAATGCTTTGACCTGTTTTATCCTTCAAAGGTAGTGCCCAAGCATATTTTGAAAACACGTCTATATATGTCAGCAAATATTTATATCCTTTGTTAAATTTACTTAGAGACTGAATGTCTAACTAATCAGCTTGAAACTGTTCATCTATTCCTCCTACTATCACTCGATTCTTTTTAAAATTTCGTCTTGCTGGCTTATGTAAAGTGTTAGATTCTTTAGATTCTAACCATTTTTTAATGTCTTTAGTCTTTACACTTTAACCTACAGCCTTTCGTAAAGCCTTTAAGTCTGTAAAACTTACTGGAAGCTCAGGAGTTTTATAAAACCTTTCAAGAGATTTTCCTGCCATTTTATTTAGTTCATTAAGAAAAAAAATCATTGGTAAAAAGTCATTAAGGTAAAAAATAAACTAAACACAAATTAGAAGAAATAAATAAATTTTATTATAAGACTTTAAAATTCAAAACATGATAAAGATACATGCACAGTTTCATTTAAATACAACTCTTCGATTTTCCAGAAAGAATTTTACAATACCCATTTCAGTAAATAAGCCAAACTGAAAACATTGCAAATAAGGCCTCTTAATGTTCAGTTTTACATACTTTACAGCTAACGCATTCCATTCAACATTATACAGTGCTTTTTAAAAATAAGCATCAAAATTCTATTTTTTACTAAATGACACACAGTCATGAGCGTCCATATTAAATAGAACTCTTGCTTACAATCTATACACTCAGATTTTGAAAGCATAGATATGTTTTGTGAAATACAGTCCAACAAACATTTACATAAAGAAATTACCAGTTCATCATAACCTTGTGGAATATCAGCATCCCAGTCCTCTAATTTTTCGTCATATGGATACTTCCGAATTTCCAAAATGACACGTTTTGAGTGTGTATGCTACAAGACTAGCTTTAACACAATCAAAAATTAGGTTCTATGAATCCAATAAGTGTTCACATTGAGG
>JAOUZG010003033.1:43847-54464 GCA_026289955.1 Argiope argentata
GTGTGTGTGTGTGTGTGTGTGTGTGTGTGTGTGTGTGTGTGTGTGTGTGTGTGTGTGTGTGTGTGTGTGTGTGTGTGTGTGTGTGTGTGTGTGTGTGTGTGTGTGTGTGTGTGTGTGTGTGTGTGTGTGTGTGTGTGTGTGTGTGTGTGTGTGTGTGTGTGTGTGTGTGTGTGTGTTCGGCACTTGCACATGACCTTAAAGAATAGAAATTGTATTTCGGTGATTTTTATAAAATCTCAACAAATTAAAAAGTGAGAGATTTTTCTTTTACTTTTTCGTGAAATATTGTTATTCTATAAAAAAAATGATCAGAATAAAATTTAGACAAACAATTAAAAATTACAGTTTTGAAACTATGCCTTTCTTAATTCCAAAATAGTTTGATCTAGACAGTGGAAAATTGGCATACTGTCTTTATTGCAAGCATAAATTTCATTTTTGTAAACAAACCCATATCAATTTCATAGTTATCACAATTATTTTTCTTTGGAATTTTCTTTTTTGTTGATGCCGCGTTTACCCTAGGTCTCTAATAAAACGCCCAGTAAACAGTGAATGATTGGAAAGTCTGAAAATTGTTGTTCGCTTGATAGCATGTAGTTGTTCGTACAGAACAATAAAATACCATTATAATATATTTTTCTCTTAATGCACGCGTTTATAAAATGTGGTTTAAAAACTTTTCATAGTAGATTATTTCCATTTGTTTCTCTTTTATTTTATGATTCGAGGTTGTAGGGATTTTTTTATCATTTTATTTTCATTTCTTTTCTATATTCCAAATTTAGGTATGTTGACTTTTTATTATTTTATCCGGTTGCTTTTTGTAAATCCCTATCATTTTAATACTATACACAGTAACAAAAAGCTGAGCGGTGCCAAAACTGGAGTTTTTAAACAAGCATGGAATGCCTGAATCCATCTTATGAAATTGTGACAAACATAAATAAGCTTGCGGTGCCTACTGGTGGAGTGTAAACCCGATAAGATAATGAATGAATGAATATACAACTTATTTTTACATGAAAAGGTAAAGTATAATTTTTTAAAAACTTCTGAAATTTTGTTCTATTTTAATGAATGTATAACTTCTTATCTAAACACTGGGAAAAAATTATAAAGTGAGTTCATTTTTAAATATTTTAGTAAAAACATTTTGTCTTAGATGAAATTTAATATCTTCCACTCCAATTTAAAGTTCAAATTTTAGGTAAGAAAATAGGAAATTAAAGAATTGCTTAGCATATTGAATAGAGCAGCATAAAGCTTCTAAAATTAATATACGTTACATGCCCACCGAAACCTGAATTTTTAGAATGATTTTCTGATAAAATCATATAGAGCAAGCAACATTTTATGTTACTTGTTTAACTAATTTAATTATGTTACTAATTTAATTAGAAATGTTAGCGGCAGTAATAATTTTTCCCGAATCATAATTTATTTTTTGTTTAGTAAAATTAAATATACATTAATTTTGTTCTTTCTTCTTATTGATAAAAGAATTATAAAAAACTAATACATTTTTTAAAATTAATTGTTAGCATTTAATATTAACCTGAATGTGCTGAATTTTAATTAAAAATTTATATTTAAAGTCAAAAAAAAAGTTGCCAGTCTCATAAAACTGAAAGGAAAAAAACTACTCAACTTAATAATTTTTTTGCTCTACAGCCATCTTACTGGCACGCGTCTAACATTTTTGAATTTTATAACAACCAACATTCATAGCTAACCAGATTTAAACAAACTAACACCGTATAAAAACAAACTAACACCGCAAAATCTACTCTTAGTAATGTAATAACTATTCAAATGAAAATGTTTTACAACATTAGTTTCGTTTTTAATGGCAAAGTGCTTATATAATATTCTTTGCATTTTTAGGTGAGAAGATACTATTCAATTGGCAAACATTATGAGGTTAAAAAATTGTAATTGAAACTTTTAATAAAATATATTATTGAAACATATTCAACGGTTCATTACTTACATTTTAATTTAAACTTTTATTTCTACTATATTTAATTAACTGGAGATAAGATTAATCCATCTATCTACTTGTCTATCTACATATTATCTATTCGATCTGTTAGAGTTAATATCTATAGTTAACCATGTTTCAAATTGTGAGCCAAATTCATCAAGGTATTGAACGTTTATCTTACTTTCAGAAACATTTGAATGCCAAAGACGCAGTGATTTCAATACACTCGTGCATATAAATTAAGGATAATTCATAGACACGTGTAAGGAGAACTCCAAAGTGCATACATCGCCCTTAAAAGGACTACACCAATCTTCGAAAATCACTTGTAAATTGAAGGAAACACCGGATGACACCAAGACCCAATGACGAAATGGTGAGAGAGTGATATACACTCTATAACAAAATAATCGACGCAACAAGAAGAAGCCATCTGGTTGAGAAAAAAAATTGGTGGGTAGGAAGACAATGTACAGAATAGTAAATGATTAAAATATCAGAAAAATTCAATAATTTATTTCAGAGTTACTGTAACAAGTTCAATAAGCTGTTGACCCTCCTCTAGCCTGGATACAAGCTGCCACAAGGCGTGGCATAGGTTGATAACTTTGCCAAATTCGCTTGAATTGTTGAACAAAATCATCAACATTCCTTGCAATCCCTTTAAATAATATCCCAGTCATGCTCGATGGGAGAAAGATCTGGCGATATGGCAGGCCAAGGAAGTGTTTGACAAGCTTGCAGACAGTTCATAGCATCACGTGTTGTAAGTGGTGGGGCATTGTCCTGTAGAAAAATTAGCCAAAGGAGCTGCAAAAGGAACGATATCAAAACAGGTATTAGAATGTCGTCGACGTACCACTGTGCAGTAGCTGTACCTCTAATGACTACCAAAGAGGCCAGGCTATCAAAGGAAATAGCGCCCTAGACCATAATGTCTTGTTGAGGGCCAGTGTGGCATTCAATATTGAAAGCAGGATCCCCCTCACTCTCCCCTGGGGACACAATTGGAAGCCAGATTCGTCGCTAAAGACTATGCGTCCCCAGTCGGCTTCACTCCAACCTGATTGAGCCATGCACCACTGCAATCTAGTTAGGCAGTGTGCAGGTGGGAGTGACAGGTGGCGTAACGTTTGGCGCGAGCGCAGATTTCGCTGGCTCAACCGTCTGTGAATGGTCATGGTGGACACTGGTGTTTGTGTTGAACGTCAGATGGTCGATAGAGATAAAGAAGGCGCTGTGACAGCTGATCGGACAATCACTCTGTCCTCACGATCTTTTTTTAGCCCTAGGTCGACTGCTACCATCCTCACGCTGAAATCCATTCCCCCCCCCATCCTTGTCAGCATCTTCGAATCGCCGCATCGCTTCGACTCAAATGTCGAGCGATTCACCGATTTGTCCAACCGACCTCTTTCAATCTAATTATACGGTTTCTGTCAAACTCTGACGGTTGCTCGGAATGAGAACGAACCCTGCTACGAGGCATTTTTTAAGTTGTTGAAAGGTAATCTGAATTACAAGCAAACCGAAAGTTCTAACAACCGTTGAAGGTCTAATCCTTATATACATCTGCTGGATACACTGGAGATCAAACTATTCCTTCACGGGACACCAAATTTTAATCATTTACATATCTAGGGAAAACACTTATACTTACAAAATTCCAAAGCAATCGGATGATTGCTTCTTGGGGCGTCGATTTTTTTTTGTCATAGAGTGTAGACGGAATACAGGCAAATAAGTAAAATTATTCGATAAGTGCTCTATAAGCCTTTCAGAACAATAACCGCAATAGTTATAACACAAAGGACGTATTTGGGATATTTTTTTACGTAGTAGAATTATCGGCCGTCTGGAATGTGGGCGTATCCATATGGAAGCATCCGAGGAACTTGTAATCGCCTAGAGTGTCATCTACGGGCTTTTGGAACGATCCCAAGATGAGAGTAATGTGAGTGGACCTAAGAAACAGAGGGCTGCTTAAAGAAACAGAGGGAGCACAGCATCAGACCTGTCTCATCTGACAGCATCAGATCTGTCTCATCTCTTCAACCACTGGTATGATAATTTCAAATTAGACGGCGTATAGACACTTAAGACAAGTTGGTCTATCAGATCAAGGCCGGTCAGATTTGTTCCACATACAGCAACTCACTGTCGCCTGTGGTTATCCTGGAATAGAGAGCATGAAATGTAGACACATCAACAGCGGGCTTGTGTTTTGTTCTCTGATGTATCCAGATTTTGTGTGCAGTCTGATTTTTACCGGACTTTTATAGGGAGAGTACCAGGTACTCGTTACCACCAAGAGAACGTCATTGAACGATACCGTTACGGTGGTAAAGGATTGTTCGTCTGAAAAAGGGTTATTCTGGGTTTCAGAACTCACCTTCGTCTTCAGATGATGGAACCATAACAAGCCATATCTATGGGAAGTCATTCTGGAACAATACGTACGTTTGTTTCGGGGCACCTTATGAGAAGAATTCGAGTTTATCGATGCCGCAGGTACTCGTTACCACCAAGAGAGCGTCATTGAACGACACCGTTGCGTTGGTAAAGGATTGCTCGTCTGAGAAGGGGTTATTCTGGGTTTCAGAACTCACCTGCGTCTTCAGATGATGGAACCATAACAAGCCATATATATGGGAAGTCATTCTGGAACAATACGTACGTTTGTTTCGGGGCACCATATGAGCAGAATTCGAGTTTATTGATGCCAAAGCCAGTGCAGATATCGTAAACTAATGCCTTCGATCGGAGGATATCACCCGTATTCCTCCGATCAAAGGCATTTGTGAAGCTGCTGCTCGTGATATCCTCTGAACAGAGGATATCACGAGTTGAAGCCAGTTCCTTGAAAGTAACCCCCCTCCTACATGTCTGCCGGAACTTCAGAGAGAATTGCTTGATGAGTTGTGTAATATTCTCCGGGATCAGATAATTTGACAATCATATGATATCCTAAATGCCGTACGGACTGTGCTGCATCATCTGGAAGACATACCATGTCATAATCATCACATCAACCATGTAATACTTTTTTTTGTAAATAGGATTTTTTATAGGGAGCAAACAATCATAATTTTTATCAATGATACCAAACACATAGCAGCTTTTTTGCTCTTCACCTTTTGTTTAAAAAATGGGTTTTACAAATTAGTCACTTTTGTTTTGCTTCTGGTCCTTTATTTTTCCTAAACTTGCATTATCCTTAATTTGTGGACATGAGTGTATAACAAAATTGGTATGGGATTTTCTAACTACAATGATAGTTCTGTACCAAATTTTGTTTCGAGCGGTTGGAGAAACGTACCAAAATACGAACTCTATTTTCGTATAACTGCATGCCAGGGAATCGCCAAGTATTGCAGGATAGATTTAGTTGAAATTCTTAATTCGCGCCAAAGCTTAATATTTCTTAATTAATGTACATCAATCCCATGCCCGTCGTTCTCTGGGATGACGCGTTTTTTAAAGACTACGCGAGAAAAATTTTAGTGACACCCATCCCTCTAGCGTATATAAATTCGAATTGTTAAATTTAATCAAAATGGTCAACTATCGATAATTAGCCTTCTAAACCACTGTCCCATTTTTCATTGAAATTTTGAAACAAGCCCGAATTTTAGAATGCAAGTAGGTAGAGAGTAAAATCTTCGCCCACTAGCATTCTAAACACTCTCACAATTTTTTAATAATGAATACCAAGATTCCTTAAGTTCAACATCGAGATCAAGATTGCTCACTCCATTAATTTAAACTTTTACAATTACAAGCTATTGTTTTCTGCTTTATAGAATAATGAACTTACATTCAGTAAGAAAAGTAAAAATGCCATCAAATTATTTCCATGAATTCAAGAAGAGCCAAAATAGTGAATTCATTTGCTCCGATTTTTCAGTTATTCTTAATCATCTAAAAGACTCATAATTTAAACATTTTCTTATGAATTCTGGGAAAGATGAGCTTCATTGAATAAAATTATTTACTTGGCGTTCAATGAGTCCGAAAATCTTCATCCCTAATAAACTGATGACCTTGAACCCTCATTAAAACACCATATAATTACACAGTGGAGCAGCCATAATATTTATCAATGTTGTGCGCGTGAAAATTATTATTATGAAAACGTAATATTGCCTTTTTATAAAATTAATTTCACCGCAAGGAAGCGACTTTTAGAGACGAATCCAAAAAACTTTTTCTTGCAATGATTGCTTAAAAAATATCACATTTTCCATTCATTTCATTTCCTATAATCACGTGCTCAAAATGATATTTTTCTACTTTTTATTTGTGGTAGTCATTAACTTATTTTTTCTAATCAGAGCTTTAGAAAATGCAATGGCAACGCTTTATTCAAAGCAGATTTTTTGGCATGTTCGAGCAGATAATGAAATTTCTTATTTTTTGACTACGGAGTTTTGTTGACGCCAAAAATCACATCATGTTCTGACATAATAATAAACACAAATTAATAATTAACTAATAAATTAATGGAGTGCAAATGTTATTCATAATTTTATGTGAAAAAATGCTATTCTATGGCAATCGAAAGAATCAACTATTCTTAATATATTTACTTTTAATTAAATTTAGCCCTTTTTTTCGGAAAGTCAATGGAGATATACAATGTCCTGATAGCAAGGTCTTAGAATTGGGGGATTTCCGGTTCAAGTATAGTTTTCACTGTAGAAGCCCCGCTTAAACTTATCTGATACCCTTTAAATATAATTTCGGGAACCAAAAATGTTTTGTTTTGTGGAAGTTTGGAGATGAGGAGCCAATTAGGTGTCGTCCTTGTTGTCTGACCGCGTTTCAAAAGTAAGGCTTTCATCCTGAAATAGCACTAATATTATTAAAAAATAATTATTATATAACTAAACTGAACCTGAGAACTATCTTTCTCTCATCATTACAAAAAAAAACGTTATAGTTTTTTTTAAAAAAAAAACTCAACAATTCATTTTTTTTACCAATTTATAACGTATTCTCATTAAATTTTACTTTTTACTTACGAAACATTTATTAAATTCTATTAAATATTAACTCTGTTTGGAGGAACATTAACGCCATTCACCGTATAAAATACAATTGAATTTCAAATAATTAGGAGAAAAAATGGGTTTATTTGTTCAAAATATGATACCCGATTTTTAATAAGATTAAAATAAAACAAAAAGACGGGAACAAGAATGATTTTACTGCATTTATTTGAGTAGATTTTTGTAAAACTTTTCCAAATTTAGAGACTGAACTCTTTTCATCTCTGAAAGATCTCACACGTTCTAAGAATCTATAAAGGGGTACTGGAACATGTAAGAGTTTATGGAAATATAATTATCGTAACATCTTTGATCTGACGTCATTAGTGATTAAGTGAAGGCTTCACAGAATTTCTCGGATCGACGCGCTATTCTGAGTAAAGTAAGCCGTCTTTTCTACTTGTTAATCTAATTCGATACCACTATCAGTTTCAGAAAATCTACTATTAACATGATTTCGTTGCTAATTGGTCAATGAAATTAAACGCGTTTCAACGTCCGTCACAGGTGTGAATACCCATGTTTGCACGTTTTCTTTTTTCTCGGAATATTCAGATTTCATTTACTTTTTACGATGCGTCTATTTGATTTACGGTATCCGACTACGTTCGAAGAAAAGAAATTTGAAATATTGAATTTTTTTTTAAACTATTTATGGTTTTCAGATGTATTGTCAATTATAAACACCACAAATACAAAAAAAAATATTTGAAAATATGATGTATTTTGAAAAACAGGAAAATTTTTAGTAACATTTAAGGAAATTTAACCGAAACGGTTAACACTCTACACAAAATTGTAATGCAGCAATCATATTTTTCTTTGTACACAAGTTATAGAATATATTTATAAATGAAATGAACCAAAATATAAGAAAATAATCATATGAAAAGAAGTTATGGGTAAAAATATACGTATATATGCATTTTTTCCATAAATTCATAATTTAATTTTTCTAAAAACACATGAAAATGAAAAAGTATTTCACCAATAATAAAACTTTTGGTTCATTTCATTGCCTATATTATTTGAAACACACGCTGCAATTTTTATGTAAATACCTCTAATAGTTTTTGAGATATCATGTTAACGGCGGAGGATTTTTATGAAAATAAATTTTGAGGAAATTGAAGTTAAAAACAAATTTTAGATGGAAAATATGGTTCATCTTATTAAATTTGTTTAAAACTCTCCTGTATGATATTTTAGACCTTTCTTTTCCTCAATAAGTCAGCGTTTGTTTTTCTTTTGGAGGGCAGAAATTTTTTTCTTTGATTTTTTAGTTGTGCTAGTGAATGTCTTTTAGAACTATTAATTCGCATATAATTCCCTGCACTCAATTTTAAAATTTTTAAAATTTCTAGTAAACTTTTTATACCATCATTAAATTGAAGGACAGATATAAATGAACCTAACTGCAATGTTTGCAACTCAAAAAAATGCTCTTTCGGTACAAAGTTTCATAACATGCCTTAGAAACTCTCATTGGCATTTTACGTTTTTACATGTAAACTCCTACACTGTAATTTCTGTCCACATAATTTTATAAACGGGTGTAATTTTTTTTATTATATGAAGTCGAAGTCCTGATGATTTATCCTGGAATGTTAAAATAGTGGTTAACACTGAGTTGTGAAGAATTTACAGTAGTAAGATCAATAGAACTAGTTGGAATTTCATTTTCAGTACTTTTTTTAGAATATGAAGAATTGTAATGATTTCTGGAGAATTTCCTCTTCTTTCAGCGACAATTTTTTTTGGCGACTTATTATAAAAACATCAAAAGTTACAAAAATTTTCCAAGAAAATTAATATTTTGTCTTTTAAAAAAGCAAAATAAAATTAGAAAAGCAAGCGCGAGAATGTAAACAGAAATGTTTCCAATTTTCCTCATAGAAATTAGAAAAATATGTGTTAAAAATGTATAGATTGTCATAGAGAGCAACAAAATAAAACTATTTTATAAGATAAAACCAAAAGAAAATATCGAAATTTGGCAAAATGAAGGCTATTTTTATTTTTAGAATGCCACTTCCGGTTTTATTTTGTTTCGGTAAAGTATTTTATAATCGCGATAACTTTTTTTCTAAATTACCTAGAAACAAAAGATAAACTGTTTTGGAAAGAGGAAAGTTAAATAATAAGTAATAGCAATAAAAATATTTTCTCCAAAGTGGTTGAAAACCAGTGTTTTTAACGTAATCGGATACCTTAACTATGTATTGGAGGGGGGGGGGAAATTTAAAACGTAACATTACAGAATGTAAAAAAAACATCAAATAATTTTCGAGAATAATATAGAAAAGATAGGTATCATCCTTACAAAATTTAAACATCAATCTAAAAATAAATACACTTATACAGAAGAGATTAAATCTTCAATGTTTCAATGAACTTTTTTGTTAGAAAATTAATAGTTTGCTGATTAAAAACACTGATATCACAGAAAAAAAAATCGAATTTCATTTTTGGATGAATATTTACATTTCAGACAACTCCAAAAAAATCTTTTATGGATGTCTTGTAAAAATTATTAAGACTGTGAATGATTGAGAATTAATAAAAAGTGCTATCATAAGTTTAATAGCTTTTTATCGAATTTGAAATCAAGTCCACCTGATTTTTGATTGTCTATTTGTGTATATATTTCGAGAAAAGCATGAAACATCAGCATTGTGAATAATGCGGAAAGTTTTTAGGCAAAATATGAAATATGAAAATCATATCATACTTTCCCTAGACATGTATATCATAAAATTCTCTTTTTTTTCCACGCATGTTAATTGGCATTTAAGCCAGATTTAATGTCACCCTTTACCTCACATATCATTAAAAACTTTATGGAGATACTTTTCCCTACTAGAGTAATCATGTCGTCAGTTGTTATACCCTTATAAAACACCACAGATATTTGTTTCTTAGTTTCAAATAGATCTCTCCAGCATTCAAGGGAGAAGAAGTCAAAACTATTATAAACTTTTAAACCAGATATAAAACTTTTTTCTGTCCTGTAGGAACTCCCCAAATCTTCAAAAAGCAATCAATCACCAGGAATTATTGTCATTAAGTGATGAAGTCAGGTGAATTTTAGCCGGTGTTAAAGGTGAATTGAACATGCTCGGAAAGGGACAGCTACAAAAAGGGATCATATCATTAACAGACATCCCCTACCTGAGAACACTGGGCAAGCAATATTGAGGAGAAACTCCACTTCACCAATGAGAAAGTTAGAAAATCTAATGGGAAAAAAATCCGGTCTTAATATATTTGAAGAGAAGAGAAGAGCATTAAGAAGCATGGAGGGAGAAGTTGGAGACTTCGATTTTCGAAGAAGGTGTTCTTGATTTTGGAAGAAGCTCCATGTGATTCGGGTTTCTGGTTTATATCCATCCAGCAAAGATCGCGGCATTTGTGAAGCTGTCCCTGGAGCAACAGTTTGAACTAACATCCTGTTAGCGTTTTGGGGAGGAGGTTATTTCCGTACTTAATCAAGGAACTATTTCCGGTTTACTTAATCGAGAAACTATTTCCTGTTTACTTAATCGAGAAACTATTTCCCGTTTACTTAATCGAGAAACT
>JAOUZG010003036.1:0-11021 GCA_026289955.1 Argiope argentata
ACCATTGAGGAGGGATGGTTAGAATAGCCCTAGAACTGAACTCGCAACTATAAGATTTGTAGCTGAGTAAACTAGCCACTAAACAAAAGTACGGTAGATGTTATACGGTTTACACCATAATATGGAAACAGTAAAGTAAAACAATGTTATAAATTAAAAACTTCATAATTAAATTAATATAAAATTAAAATAAACCCAGATTTTTTTTTCAATTTGGTCATGGAATTTCTTGTGAGAAAACGATAATACCATAAATGAGCATTTCTTTAAAAATAATTGAAAAAATCTTCAATTGAGGGACAGTTGTTCTTTAGAAATAGAGCTTATTTACAAACTTTTTAATATGAAATCAAAACATATAGTTTTCACTATTTTATGTTTCCTCTTCCCCACACTCTTAATTTCCCCTCACTTTTCTACTAATAGATTCAAGAAACTCTTCGGAAAGGTTTATTTCTTATATAAACGAAAATTTTTATTTTACGTCGGGGAATAAAGACAAAATGAGAAATAAAAAATAAAATACAATTATTAAAATTCTTAAATAATATATATTATAAAAATAAGAAGAAATTATATTAAAATATTAGTGTAAAATGATATAAATTAAATGTTGTATTATAAAATTAATATGAAAATAAAAGGAAATCCAGAAAATAAATTTTTTTCAACGTGGTCCGGTAATTTCGAAAGAGAAAAAGTATTACTATTTATCTTTAAAGAAAATATTAAACAAGTTCATAATTTCTTTTGTTGAAGCAAGAACTAGGATTTTGATCACATAATTATTTATGAAACTCATTTTTGTATCGACAATCATTTATATTAGAAATTTTCAATAAAATTTACCATTCCTAAAGCTTAATAGTTAAGAGAATCTTAAAACAACTGTTGGAAACTTATGAAATATTATGCTTTTTTATTGGAATTCCTTTCTTCTAGTGCATCATTCGAAGTTCATGAACTAAGGATTCATAATGAAGGAGAACTGTGGAATCTTGGTGTATTACAAAGCAATTTTTGAGCGCTTAGGTAGCACATAAAATAAAAATCTGACTTCACTTCATTATATGGGATAGGTTGCCTTTCTGAAATGTCTTCAATCGAATACCACTTATTGTAAAGCATCAAGACAAGCTCGCAAATCAAGTATTCATATTAAAGGGGAACTGTGAAATTACTAAATGAAATCTTGGAGCACTTAGGTGGGACATGAAGTAGAAATCTGACTTCACTCCACTGTGTGAGGTAAATTGCCTTTCTGAAATGTTTTCAAAAGAATTCCACGTGCTGTAAAGCAACAAGACGAGCTCACATATCAAGTATTCATCAAGTACTCAATCACAAATTAAGTGACTTTACTAAAAGCAATCTTGGAACATTTAGGTAGGACATGAAGTAGAAATCTGACTTCATTCCACTGTGTGAGGTAAGTTGTCTTTCTGAAATGTTTTCAAAGTAATTCCATGTGCTGTAAAGAAATAAGACGAGCTCACAAATCAAGTATATTCTTATCAAAGAGGAACGGTGACATTAATAAAAGCAATTTTGAAGCACTTAGGTGGCACACGAAATAGAAATCTGACTTTACTCCACTTTATGAGGTAGGCTGCCTGCTTGAAATGTTTCCAAAAGAATTCCACATGCTTTAAAGCATCATGACATGCTTACAAATCCTTTATTCATATTAAAGAAGAACTGTGGTATTCCTAAAAACAATCTAGGAATGTTTAGAAAGCACATGAAATAAAATTCTGATTTCACTACTGTATATGAGTAAAGTTCCCAAGTCAGATTGTTTGTCGTGTGTGGCAACATTAAAAAAAAAGATAACGAGAAGCAGCTGGGGCAACTCAACTCAAAAAGGAAAAAGGCGGGAGAGAGGAGATATGTTGGCCAGAGGAGGGAACAAGAGGGTCTAGGGTAGAAAAGAGAATGTGAATGCCCAATTGAGTAGTGGAAAGTTGTGATTGTATATAGTTTTATTTCGTTTTTTAATTTGTGTTTAATGTTCCGTGCTGCTGTAGCAAAATAAATAAATTAGCAGCTGAAACATCTTGGAGTAATCACTGAAGTCTATCACCAATGAGATCCAATTCACTTTGATATGAAATCCTCAATTTATTTGGACAAGTTTTACTGGCGCAGCCGGCAGGATTCGGACAGGTGAGAGGTCCATTATTATGTAAATGCATGCTCCTATATTTTAAGTTTTAATTTCAATTATTTGGACAAAGGTTATTTGATTTTTTTTTAAGTCGTTACTATTCTCGCCAAGAGAAAAACAAACACGCCAGTGTTAAATTTTATTTGTTGCGAATCTCGCCAAGAGAGAGAGAGAGAAAAACACGTCAGTGTTTATTTAGTAAAGTATTTTTCGAAGTTCATTTATCAATTTAATTTATTCTTTGTTCCAAATGATTGAAACATATTTTATAAAATATTTGTTTTAATTAGTGTAATTTCTCGCCAGAGAAAAGAAAAGTAACACGCCAGTGTTAAATTGAGATTTTGTTTCCGCCAGGAAAATATATTTTTTTTATGTAATTATTTTAATACGTCAGTATTTATAATATATATTTTATTACCCTTTTCTTATAAGCGATGAAATAATTTGGTTGTGAAATGGAAAGTCAGATTTAATTTTGTTTTCGTATTACTGTGAATGTTATTTCGAACTTTGAAGTAAATTTCATTTGAGGATAAATATATATATATATGTATATTCATTTAGACATTTGTGTATTTTCTATTGTAATTTTGTTATATGAATATTTGTTTTTTTGAATTAGTGTGACGGATTTTGTTTTTTTTGTTATTGGAACATTTTTGAAATATTTAGGGTAATATTAGTCACAACGTGTAACACAGATTCGGAATAACAATGGCGTTTTTGGCCAAGGGTAGGAAGGAAGATTTATACAAATTGGCCGAAGAATTAGGAGAAATACCAACTCCCTCAATGAAAATCGTAACTCTTAAAAACCTTATCACCGGAAGTGACTCTTATGAGGAAGAGTTTGTGAAAGGCATGCTAGATACGATTATTACAATGAGACTAGAGGAACAGAAGCAAATGCAAATGGAATTCGATTTAAAAAAATTAGAGATCGAATCGAGGGCGCATCAGGCAACTCCAGTCTCTAATAATAGTGGGCAGCAATGTTTTGAATTAATTAAGTTATTGCCAAAATTCCGGGTACAAGAAGATGATATTGTAATATATTTATCTCTATTTGAAAGACAAGCCAAGCGAGCTAAAATAAATATTGAGGATTGGGTAACAAGTCTTTTGACTCTATTACCACCTGAAATCGTACAATTGATTGGCAGGGAGTCAGAAGAGAATTTTGGGAATTATGAGCATATTAAAACCATTTTATTAAAGAAATTTAAACTGAACCCCGAGATGTTCAGGAAAAAGTTCGTAACGCATCAAAAAATGAATGAAAAATCTTGGAAAGATTTTTGTTATGAAATAACGAATTATTTTGAAGAGTGGATTAGTGGGCTCGATATCAAAGATTTTAAGGAATTAAAAGATTTAATCATTACAGACCAACTAAAGTAAAGAGTGCCTTATGAAGTGAGGGATCATTTCTTGGATGAATGGGCAAAATTTATTTCTCCAATCACTCTAGCCGACAAATTGGACGAATATGACAGTATTCGCAGTGATTCAAAGAAGAATACAGGAGCCGTAACAAGGAATAAAAATTTTGAAAGGACTCAAAATCGTCCCATTTCAGGGAAGACGTTCAAAAATAAACCATTTTTTTCATCTCAGAATTTACAAAAAGGGAAACAACCATATCGAAATGACGAAGCACATAAGTCTACCTTTAAGGTAACATGTTATAATTGCGGAGAAATGGGCCACACATCTAAGTTTTGTTCAAATATTCACCAATACAAGAGGGCTCCTACTCCAATTAGAAATAATTTAGTTCAAACATCTACCAAAATAAATGATGAAGAGACTGAGGTCTTAACGGTCAAGATTTCTGTTCCTGTATCAAGAGCAGTGAACGCGCAGAAACACATTGACGATTTAAAAACCATTATGGTCAAGTGTGGAGATGTAGTTTTGAATGGAATAATTGATACAGGGGCTCAGATATCAGTAGTACGCGAAGATTTAGTAAAAGATATTCCTTATGAGGGTGAAAGCAAAATTGAAATATCTTCTGCATTTGGTGAAAATGAAATTACACCTTTAAGAAGTTTTGACATGAAAATTGACGATGCATTACATGACAATACTTCAATTACTTGTGCTGTTTCAAAACGACTTGTTTCAGATTTACTATTAAGTTCATCTGCATACGAAATGCTCCTCGAAAATATCAACTTACATAAAAATATACAATGCGAAAAGACGTCCGGATCAAAAGTTATAAAGTCAGATGGTAAAATTTCAGAATATAACGAGGATAAGGGTATTTGTTGTGACATGCCAAGTGGTATATCAGCAGTAACTACAGAAGGCTCTCAACAAGATATTGAAAATCCAAATGTAAAAAAGGAATCGTTAACAGAGTTCATCCAACTTCAAAGAGACGATGAAACGCTTCAAAGATGTTTTGATTGGGCAAAAAGAAAATTCAACTCTTATACTTTGGAAAATAACATTCTTTTTCACGCGGAAAATATTTGTGGAGAAAATATTAAACAAGTAGTGCTCCCACAAATTAAAAGAGATATGGTTTTAAAGATGGCACATGAAATTCCTCTATCTGGTCATCTGGGAGAGAAGAAAACCATCCAGCCGATAAAATATTCATTTTTATGAAAAAATATTGCGAAAGTTGCCCGCAGTGTCAATTAAGAAGAACTGCTACATATAGAGACAGGATACCTATACAACCCATCGTCAGACCAGAAACTCCATTCGAGGTGTGGAGTGTGGATTGCATCGGACCATTAGAACCGCCATCAGGAAGAAAACACAGATATGTGGTATGTGCGGTAGATCTATGCACTAGATGGGCTGAGGCAATACCGGTCAAAGAGATTAGTGCAAAAACTACCTGCAACGTCTTAATGAGAATTTTCACTCAAACCGGTTTCCCTAAAATGATCTGTACTGACCAAGGAACAAACTTTACATCCAAATTAACCAGAGCCTTCGAAGATTTATTGGGTGTATCTCCCCGTTTCTCTACTCCTGGACATCCTGAAAGTATGGGAGCAGTAGAACGATGGAATAGAACCTTAAAAGAAATGTTAAATAAAAATATACAAGAACAGGGAAGGGACTGGGACTTGCATCTTCCCTTTCTTCTTTTTGCATACAGAGAGGTCCCTCATAGCACCACTGGTGTGTCTCCCTTTCAGCTGGTATATGGAAGGTTACCACCGGGGCCTTTATCTTTGGTAAAGGAGATTTGGACTGGTGAACGCAATCTCCCAACAACAGCTTCACGGTCAATCGAAGATTATTTGCAAAACCTTGTTGAAAGTTTGAGAAGGGCTCATGAAATTGCATCTGACAATGCAAGAAAATCACAGGAAGAATATTGCTATAGATATAATCTGCGTTCCAAGGATAAATCATTTAGTGTCGGTGATAAAGTTTTGGTGTTGATACCTTCATCTTCACATAAGTTGTTAAACACTTGGGTAGGACCAGCTACAGTTATTCAACTTACTAGATCACATTCTACGAGGGTTGAGATGGAGGACGGGAGTATCAGAGAGTTTCATGTAAACAAACTCCGACCATATATTCAAAGAATCAATCATGTCGGCGTGGTTTTCGAATTAGATGAAGATTTCGGAACTCTTCACTACGCACCTACCGATAAAATAAATAAAACTCTAGACCAAATTGAAAGGCACATTGAAGAAATGAACTGTACTCTTAGTATTAAACAAAAACGGGATCTCTTCGATATTTTGAGTAGTTACAAAGATGTTTTCAGTTCAAAACCTGGGCATGCCCAAGTCGAAGGACATTCTGTCAGGGTTACAGAGAATTGTTTTCCTAAACGGTTGAAACCATATAAGGTACCCATTAGTCTACAAAAGGAAGTAGATAGGCAAATCGAAGAGTTGCTTGACATGAGACTGATTGAACCAAGTGATAGCGAATGGGCACATCCCGTGGTTTGTGTCGCAAAAAAGAACGGAGCTGTGAGATTATGTATTGATTTTAGATTATTAAATAGTTTTACAATACCAGATGCTTATCCAATGAGAATAGCTAAAGATCTGTTATTTGAAGTGGGACAGGCCAAATTCATTACTGTACTTGATCTTACTAAAGGGTATTGGCAGATACCTATGAAAAAGGAAGCGAAACCGTTTACTGCTTTTGTGACTCATTCGGGTCATTATCAATGGAATGTGCTACCTTTTGGAATGAAGAATGCCGGAAGTACGTTTCAGAAATCTATGGATAAGGTCCTAGCTCCACATAAAACATACTGCCGTGTTTATATCGACGATTTAGCAATATTTTCGAAAACTTGGGTTGAACATCTTAATCACATAAACAAAGTATTTAAAACATTACGAGATGTTGGATTAACCGTGAATTTAGAAAAGTGTGAGTTCGGAAAACCCGAAGTTAAGTTTCTAGGCCATGTGATTGGTTCCGGTAAGCATTCCCCAGATCCAGAAAAGGTTGAAGTCATGAAGCGTTTAGCAAAGCCAACTACAAAAAAGGAAGTAAGAAGTTTGCTTGGGCTAGCTAGCTATTATCGGGACTACATACCCAACTTTTCTCAAATTGTCTTCCTTTGACAAATTTGACCAGGAAAAACATACCTAATAACATTCCATGGAACGAAGATGCTGAAAAGGCATTTTTGAAACTAAAAAAAGAACTTGCATCTATGCCATTTTTGCATACACCAGACCTTGACAAACCCTTTCAGCTATACACAGATGCATCAGCCACTGCAATCGGTGCATGTCTAGCTCAGAACAACGAGCAAGGTAAGGAAATGCCGATCGCTTTTTTCAGTAAAAAACTGAATCCTACCCAGATCAAATGGTCAACTATCGAGAGGGAAGCTTTTTGCGTTTTAGAAGCACTGAAAAAGTTTGACACCTGGATATTTGGTGCAGAAATACAGATAATTTCGGATCATAATCCTTTGACATATCTGACGAAGAGCGTTCCTCATGGAGCTAAACTTTCTCGATGGGCTTTAGCTTTACAACGGTATAACATGACAGTAACGTATAGAAAGGGTAGTCGTCATGGAAACGCTGATGCTCTTTCTAGATTAAATTTTCACACATCTAGCCATGAAAGCTAACTTGCTCTAATAGTCATATTTTTTTGTCTATTTCTTATAAGATTTTTGTTGTAATATGTAACATTTTGTTTTGCTACTTGCTTTTGTGGTATGTTATAAGGTATTGCTATTGTTTGATTTATTATACTATTAACTTATGTGTCAAGTTTTTTTTTGTATGTATTATATTTTTTTTGTATTATATTATGGAAGATATTTTTTTTTAAAAAAATAAATTTTGTTTGTGGGAGCTGCATAAATGTTGGAGCTCTCATCATTACTGTATGTGTGTGTTAAGGACAATGACTGGCTTCTCGTCTGTTTTATTTTGTTTGCAGCATCGCCACTCCTGTGACGGATGCGCTTTCCCCGGAGGGACGAGTAAAGTTCCCAAGTCAGTTTGTTTGTCGTGTGTGGCAACATTAGAAAAAAAAAAGGATAACGAGAAGCAGCTGGGGCAACTCAACTCAAAAAGGAAAAAGGCGGGAGAGAGGAGACATGTTGGCCAGAGGAGGGAACAAGATGTCTAGGGTAGAAAAGAGAATGTGAATGCCCAATTGAGTAGTGGAAAGTTGTGATTGTATATAGTTTTATTTCGTTTTTTAATTTGTGTTTAATGTTCCGTGCTGCTGTAGCAAAATAAATAAATTAGCAGCTGAAAAATCTTGGAGTAATCACTGAAGTCTATCACCAATGAGATCCAATTCACTTTGATATGAAATCCTCAATTTATTTGGACAAGTTTTACTATATGAAATAAGGTTGTTTTTTTCGGAATTCTTTCCTAGAAAACTAGTCCACTTTTTTGACTAATACTAACAGTCCGTCCACCTAAGCAAGAAATTTATTCTTTAAGTGTATTTTGATCTGGAAGTTTACGAGCAATGCTTGCTAAGAACACACACAACCAAAGATGAAAGTCAATCCTTTTTATTCAAATCATGTTCTTTATTCACGCCATGCCTTAATTTTCTGGAGTAGGCAAATCAATTCAATAAAGTATATAAATTGCTGACTAAATATATATATATATATATTGCAATCTTCTGTTAAGAATATTATGTAGCCTTTAGAAACCTACTAAACAATCCTTAACTGTAGTCAGTGGCAATTGATAATGATAATACGGCGATAACTACACAGTGCACAGGACATAGCAGGGAATAAGCTGAATATGGTTCTGTTAAATAAGTTATGACCAAATGCAAAAAAGCAACAACAACTATATTTAAAAGTAAAGCATGTTTCAATTAAAAATTAAGAGAAGCATAATATTTAAACATAACTCCTTTTACTACGACGTATTGCTCTTAAACACCCTTTCTTTACACTCCATTACTTATTTATGTGGCTTCATTACAGAAGCTCCTTGATCGCTGATGAATACGCTTTTTCATAATATCTGATAGGAAAGATTATGTCAGCAATGAATCATTGACATTTTAGCGATTATTTAAAAGTGGTCGAGTATATAAAGGGATATTAAGCTTTATGGAGGGTGCTCATCGATATTGATGCTTTTGGCTACATGGGGCATAGCGTTTATCTTACAACAGAACTCTCTCCACCAACAGCTTCTTTGAACATTTGTTTTCGATGTTTTCGGATTAATTGTTTAATCAGAGCTGTCTTTGAGAAGCCTAAAGGAAAATAATCTCTTTTTATGTGTGTTGTGAAAATGTGATGAATGCACTGATTAGGTATAATGATTGACGATTATTCCTTATTATCACTAAATTTGTTGGTGGTTATGAATAATCATTTGCAATTATATAAATTTTTAATTTATTACCTTAACCGCAATATATATCACAGTTTTGATTTTAAAAAATATGAACAAAATAAATAGGAAGTGTGGAATTCAAATTAATGGATAATTCTAATAATATTTTAGTTAAAGTTTTTTTAGAATTTGAAATTATAATTTTAATAAACTTATTTTATGTTTAAATAGCTGACTTAAAATTTTTACAAGGGAAAAGTTCATGTTTTTGTTTGAATACAATATGCAATCGTCAACAACAGCAAAAAAAACCTTTTTTTTATTTATTATTTGCATTTTCAGAAAATTCGTGTAAATGGAAATGACTCGTGGAGCAATTTTTTTCCCAGTCAACAAATTGATTAACCAAGTTAATAAAATTCTATCTCTAAATATTTCCATTACAACTGTCGTTTTCTTTTTCTGAATCAATTTGTCATGACAAAATCAACCTTTCAATGTAATGTCACGGAATTCGGATAGTATATAGTAGAGTTATAAAAGGTTTTCCAAAAAGGACCCCGCAAATGCTAAATTAGACTTCTGACTTTTAGAGATATGTAGGATATTATTACATAAATACATAAATAACATAGATATGATATTTTTAGGAATTTAAATTTTAAACCGAATGTGGGAAAACTGAATTGTAATATAGTAAAACTTTTGGCAAAGCACGCATGCTTAAACTTCGGAATCTAAAATTAATCTAACAATATCCCAAATGTTTTTCGAAATATTCGCATAAATTGTAAATTCTCATTTTTTCAGGGACCGTATATTAAATATATTTATATTTATAGATATGCTCTTCAGGAAACGGAGCTTCAACTGCCGTTATAATATCACTGATTGGTAAATATTAAACTCATTTATATCAGATGATTTTAATGTAACAAAAGTTTTGCTTTCTTTAAAAAAATTTCACTCACAAAATATAAAATTAGAATGCAAGATTTCCACTTTACTGTTAAAATGATTACTTTTTTTTTATCCCATACCAGGAGTTATCGTTTACAAGAAAAGGAGATAGAAACGTTAAAGAAATTCTCTCTTCTTTATTATTCAATGAATCAATTAATACTAAAATAAGGAAATAAATTTGCAGTTATTTATATATTCGTTGGTTTAATGTTGAGAACTTATTCAATAATTTTCCTTCACTAAGTAAGGATATTTTCCAACTTTCATTAATTTGTTCAGTATTTCAAATTATTCTTCTCTTTAATTAATTTCATGAGATAAATCTTGAAATGTTTAATGTTTGCCTAGATCCTTGAAATAGTTAAAATACAGTTAATTTCAATGAAAAGAAGCTAAACTAGCAATGCTATTACAAATTTGGTTTTTTATTATGCTTTACTATTATAAACTTATTGTTTGGAGGTTGATAAATCCCTTATCCAATTAACAACCATTTCCGTTTGAAAATAAAAATTCCTTCTTTTGAAGGGTGTCCTAAAACTAGAGCAGCATATCTCAAAAGAATAGATTTTAAGTGGTTAAAAGTAAATCCTCATTCTTTACTGCTAATCAAGTTACTTCTGTTTAAAAAAAGATCACTAACACACACAAAAAAACTTTTAAGTTAAAGTCCGAGAAATTCATTCGTACAAGTAAATTACACATAAAAAATTAACAAGTGTCATATTTAAGTATCTTTCGGCTATAATAAAGAAAAGCTATCGCTTAATTAAAGTCATATGCGAACGATGTGTCATTTTAATGAAAATATCTTTAATACCTAGACAATATTGTTTGTTCAAATTTTGTATGAAAAAATAATTTCACCATGGCTTTTACATAACATTAAATAGAATTTAATGTAGGTTTTATTTTTCCAAATTTATTTTTTATTTTAACTGATGAAATGTATCAGTTAAAGTTATTTAAAATAAATTACATTCTTGGCAGTTTGTTACGTGTATTTTAATGAATTTCATTCTGAAGAAAAATTAATGAATTATTTTTAATTTTTTTTGGTTAAGAAAAAGCTAAAAAAAATTCTTAAA
>JAOUZG010003037.1:0-16016 GCA_026289955.1 Argiope argentata
CAACTTTGGCGAGTTTTCGTGCCGCTCGCCCGCTTGTAACAATATATATATATATATATATATATATATATATATTGATGAAGGAATACGGTTTTTTTTTAATGAATGATGTTACTATGTTTGGGCATTACATTGCATGTTAGACCTATACACTAATGTTATTACAAATTAAATTTTTGTTTATTCCAATTTATCACAATAAACACACTGTTCTGTGTGAAGAAATTTCCCTTTGATGTACTTGGTAAAAATAGTTGCTATTGGAACAAAAATACCAACTTTGGAAATCCTTAACTTCAGTTCTTTTCTGTAAAAAATCTGCATTTGTTGATTAGTAATGCTATACAAAGTTACAGAAACTTAATTAATTAATGTATAAATTTTTAAATGAAAATATAATTATTTATTTCAGGTGCTTCTGGAAGTCTTCTTAGTATATCAAGTGAATCCTCAAGTACTGCTCTACCATCACAATCTTCTCCTGTAACAGAATCTGTTACAGCTACCAAGAAGAGCCTTGATGAACAACTAAAAGAGCTGGACTCTCGTCTCTCCAGTAAGGTAAATTTTATTTTTAGCATGTTATCTACTAACACTTCTAACATTTTAGATTCACATGCACTATTTAAGGTGATGATTTGTTATTCTACTTGTAAATGGGGCTGGCATGACAGTTTTAACTTTTACTTGGTGTAATTCTCACATAAGGAAATAGTAATACTGTTTATTATAATTATGCATAAGTATCACTGCTATCTTATTCTCTGTCACATTTCCTTCTGGTCATTTTGGAGTAATATATTGAATTCAGAAATAAAATTCTATATATGATTGTTTACTTTTTGCATTTTTGAAAATTACATCTTATTTTTGTCAAATAATTTTTATTAATTATAAAAAAGCATTTAAAAAAATTATGTCTGGTAATTGTGAAATAGGTGTTAAATGCACTGACAGAAATCAATAGAGGGTTATACTATGCTTGTTTTGAAATATGAAATGGAAGTGATTGTTTAAACTGAGCTTAAAAGTATAGTAAGAAACAGTATTAGTTAATATTTATGCAGAGGTTCACAAACTTTTAATCACATTGTATGTTTGCATTTTAGTTGTATTTACAGAATGTTTCTGAGATCTATTGGTTGTTACAGTAACAAATGTTGTGTTTTAAGAATAATTTTAAATTCGGATAGCTTTTTTCAAACCAGTCTTAAAATTTTTATTTGGGAAGACTGGTAATTGTGAAAACATATTAGTATATATTTTAACAACTGCATGCTCATCTGGAATACTAAAATAATTGCATCATTTCTATCATTAAAGGCAATAATAAATTTTATATTTTCTAATTTTTTAATACTTTGAATGTATTGTCATAGATTATGTAATAATATTTCCTCAATTGTATAGTTATTAATAATAGCATGAAACTTGTAATTTTGATATACTTGAAAATAATATTCTTACAATGACATTAAAACAAAAATAAACATATGAATTTTTAATACACTTTATTTGCATGCAAGCATTAAATCTTCTTAATCATAAATATTACTTTGTGGTGCAAATTGCATCAGAGGTAAATTAAAAAGTGTAGAAAAATATTTTCTATATAATAGGTACAAAATGCAACATAAATTCCTTAATCATTCTTTTTTGATTTATTCACTTCAATTTAGTAGCAGGAAATATGCATTGTAAAAATTGTTTTTTAAAAGTACTCTTTGCATTTATATATTTCTAGATTTGCATCCTCCTCCTAGAGGATAAATTTTGACTTCAGAATTATTATTGTTGAGGTATCAGCATTTAATTGAAAAATTCTTGGCAATTTATTGTTATGCCTAAGTTCAATTGACATCTTTCATTTAAATATCAAATAATCTATTAAGCTTAAAATTAAGGTTTTTATTTATTTTGTTTCATCTTATGTATTACTAGAAAAAAAAAATTTCCTTCATGAGATGTTAATTCTTTATGAAGTTGAGATTTTATTGATACTTTTCTTTAATTAAAGTAAAAAATTGATTAACATAATATTAATGCATGAAAATTTTGCTTCCAAATATCACAATTTAAAATATAAATCAAGTCTCATATCAAAATAGTATTTTATAAAAACCAATACATAAAGAAATATTTAATTTTTAAATTATTATGAGCAATTTTAATTGTTTTACAGTTGTATTCAAAGCATTATTCTTGGTTTAATATATTATTTTTTAGCTATTGCATTCTCACTTGAGATTTTTAAAATTATTATTATGTGCGTAAATACTTTAAGAAAATCTTTATTGGGGGGTTTAATCATCATATGGAACTTAAAACTCATTTTAAATTTAAATTGATCTTAACTGGACCTTAATATCTTGCTAGCCAAGCTTGTTTATTTAATATATCATCAAAGATTCTATTTAGCATTACAGGTTTGATCACAATTCTCATAGACAAAATTTTGAAGGGTTTTTATTGCTAATTCAGATAAATATAAATATTTACAAAATTCTATTTTTTCTATCATGATACTAAAAAAACGTATATTTTTGGGGAAATTCATTTGATTTATATGATTCCATATAAGATGTGTTCTGTTATTTAGTATTAGATTATTCCAATATTAATTATATTTTTGTTTTGATTGGTGTTGCAGGACTCGATCATAAGCGCTCTACGAGCAGAGAGAGAAAGGCATCCAAGTCACTTCTGGAGAGTATGAAAGAAATTATATGTAATTAAGAGCATCCTAGTCATTATTTTAGGAAACAAACCTTCCCCAACTTATCTTAAGGAATGTAATAAGTGCCTTGTTAAGCTGCTGGAACGGCTGAGCAAAAAATCCTCTATTGTTCAAGTTTTTTTGTTATGTATTATGGTTATGCCAATTTTCTTTGTTATTTCTTAAAATGTATTTTATTTCTCAAATTCCCATCTGAGAGCATGGATTGTTCCCTTTGGATTTTCTTTATATATATATATATATATTAATCTTGCTTTATCTCTTATGAGATAGCAAAATATGAATGAACCGGTGATGGGAAGGAAGTAGTGTCTTGCTGGTCAAGATACTTATTTCTTCCCGCTATTGTGCAAAAGAAAAAAATAACTGAAACTAACTGCTTTTATCTTTTTATTGAATCAACTAGATCTGTAGATACTTCCTCCTTATGCTTTTTATACATTTTATATAAACTGGTAACATTGCCACTATCTCTTTGACTGTCACTTTGTATATAATCAAATAATGTGCCACATTTCAAGGAATTAAAAACATTTTATCTGAAAAGTATCCTCTTTTCTTTCTTTTTTTTATATCATACATTATTTACCAAAGTTTTATTAGTGCAGCTCGTTTATTTTGTGTTTCAATTTCACTGAGTAGTTTATAGTATAAAAACAAGATGCAAAATTGTTTGGGAAATTGGAATTTTATACATTAATATTATTGTACTTTATTCTGGATAGCTAGATAATTGGACATTATCTCACTATTTTGGAGCATATATTAACCCATCGAGCGTCGGCTGTCTAGCTTAAGAATGTTCTTAAAACGGCAGTGGTCAAAATAAAGGTTAACACATTTTACAAGAAAAGAAATTTGCAGAACGTTCCTAAACCGGCAGGGTATATTTTTACTTCCCCCTCGAGCAGTAACAATGGGAGGTTATCTTCCCCGCTTCTGAACAATCATACCCACCGAAATACGAGGAATCGTGAGTGATTCCCAGGGAGTGACAAATTGAGTCGTAAATCTGTCGAAGCAGGAGAATTTCCATGCGGTTTTTCAGCTAAGAATTTAGTTTTCGCTCTGAGAACTAAGAGCTTCTCTTTAATTCTGTAATTTTTTCAGATAATAGAATTTGTTCAAAAAAATATAAAAAAATCTAGCAGTATGTTTTTTAAACTTGTATAAAAAATAGAAAAATTTGTTTAATGAATTATTTAGAGGAATTATCATTCATAAAATTGCATTACGAGCATATAACATTCTTTTTACTAACACTCAGAGAATTTTACTTTAGTTTTTTCCGATATTTAGTTTTAAGCATTTTGCTGGCATATTTGACATTGGAAATGAAAATAAAAGGATATATATGGTCCTCTGGTTAAAATAGAATATAAAAAAATAATTATTAATAATTAAATAATACTTAATATTAAAATTACTACGTTCATTTTGGAATATATTATGTGTGTGTGTGTGTGTTATCAAACATTTTAAAATAAAAATGTGCATGATTTTTTTTCAGATTTTTTTAATAAAACAATCTTTTGTCAATGTATATTAAGTAAATATTTTAGTAATAATATGTTTATGAAAATATTATTAATTTCAATCTTTTTGACTTATTATCTTATTTTGAAATAATTAAAATGTAAGTTAAGATAATAAATTTTTAAAGTTAATTTTAGTATTGAAATAAGATAAAATAATAACTCATCTATTTATTCAAATGGCTTATATTGTTTAAAAATTATCATTTCATTTGTATTTTTAGTGCGTAAATATTTTGAATGTCAATTTATTAAATCATTCTTAAACTTGTCCTAAATCTTTATAATAATTACTCACACTTAGCACAGAAATATTTTCATAAATCCATGCATTTCTCTGCAAACAAATATTGCAAAAAAAAAACCTTTTTTTCGTTTAACTTCAGCAATGAAATCAAAATTTCAACTGTACCTATTTTATTAAATTACAACATTATGATTTTTTTGTGAAAATTCGTAAATTGTGAAATCTTGTAGATAAAAAGGAGACAGCTGCAAGTATCCACCAAATAAGAATTACCCCTTTCAGAATGTTTCTTCCATGTTCATCATGTTTGGATGATTTAAAGAAATTTCATTTACAATATTTCACTGCATGTGAATTTCAAACGATGGATGCTCAGTAAAATAATAATAATGAAAAAAAAACACTCTAGAGTACGTAATCATAACTTCAGCAACGTTTAAAAACCGTGAATAAAAAATTAAGGTTTTTTTTCCATCGAAATAATAAAAATACTTGCTACAAATTTTAGTCCATTAAATAAAATAAAAAAACCACAAATTATAGATATTAATGAATCTGTAATAGTTTTGTCAGTTTGTGAAGGAGGGGCAGAGTTCTTCATTTAAAGGATCTTTTCTTCCGGTCACAAAAATCGGATGGGAGAAAAATGACTTAACAATGGCATTTCATATTAAGAAGGTGGTACTTAGTAAAAATTAATATATGTGTAAAATATTAATATATATATGAAAGAAGAGAAAAATGGAGAGAAGGGTCAATATTTACATCATAGAATTAATTTGCAAAAACTGGGTCGGAGAATCATGTTGGTATGGTCAGCCAGTAAGTTACTGGTGGTCCAGTCACAGATCACTTGTCGGGGCTCTCTTAATGTTAAAATCTTCTTATCATGTATAACTATTTTGTTTTTATCAAAGCAACAATAATATTCACAAATAGTTTTTAAAAAACTCAAAAACTAATATTTTCGTAAATAACGAAATAATTAACTTTTAAAGCATGATAAAAATTTTAACTAAAAGTTTCCCGTTGTAATTCTAAAAAAAGAGAATTAATTGATTTGAAATGTGTGTATTAATTTATCTGATTTAAGAATATTTTACATCAATATATTTCATTGTGAAAATGAAATTCAAACCAATTTTTCCCATTGTTGTTATCAAGATATGATTTAACTCATTCTTTAATGTTGAACTTATTTCAGTGGTATGGTTTTGTTATACTTAAGATAAATTTCAAGTGTAGAATCAAGCAATGGTGAAAATGTTTTATTTCATTTTTGAAAGTTGCTATTAGGATTGATCTCAGGAAGTTCGTTAGAAATGAATTTTCTAATAGAGGCAATTTTTCTATTGTATTCTAAAGTGTCTTTCTATTGTATTCTAAAATATTCTAGTGTCTAATCATTAGAGAGTGTCATTTGCACTCACATTGTAGGTTTTCTGGTATTTAATTCCCTTTAGCAGGAAAACTTGGCTTGCATTTAGGGGGGCTATAGAGAATGAAAAGATAAGATTAAGATTAAGCCATTGATAAGGTTAAGTCAGATAATTAAGAGTCATTGCCTTAGAAATATTCGCTTTTTTTCTCACGGTAAAACTGATAAATTTTCTTTAAGTGCACTAGTTACATTTTTGATAATTTATTTTAGATTAGGGGTTAGATTAAATTTAGAGACTGGAGAGTGAATATATATATATAAATCTAGATAATAGATTAAACCGAACAGTAGAAAAATATTATTTTGGCAAGGACTTAAAGAACTGCCTTGCAACTCTTGCTAATATAACAAAATTGTAAAATTATTTTAAATCAATGAATAATGGATTTTTATTTGAAAAAAAAATAAACAATTTATAAATAGGGATAGTTGGAAAAATAATTCAATAAAAAAATAATAAATAATTTGTAGTAATAAAATAGAATTGAAAACACTAAACAAGTGTAAACTTGAAGAAATAAAATGCTTTTAGGTAATATGAATAATTTTTCATGCATTGGTTATTCATTCTTGTTTTTTTTTATTGGTATATTGCATTAAGACTTTACAATGTTGAAATACTGCAGAGAAATTTTTAAAACGCACATGTCTACTGCTAAATAATTTTATCTAATTATCTTAAAGATTATGATAAAAGATGATGATGAAACTGAAAGCAAACGCTTTGCTTAGTACTTATTACTAACACGTATTTGCTACCATATTTGACAGATATTATACTTCAAAGATTTTAATTATTTAGCATAAAATTATAATATTTTTTTCTTGCAAATCATAATTTTAAACAGTAGTTTTGCTTTAAAAAAAATTCCTTCTTAAAATAGTCAAATATTTTAGTTGGGGAAAAGACTCCTTATATAGAAACCATCAAAAAATTGAATAATTACATAACAATTTATGTAAGTTGAATAAAATTGTCTTCAACAGAAAGTAAAAGAAAGTTTGTTTTCTCTCATATAAATATAAGGCAAGCAAATGTCCAAATGCCCATTAATATTTGAAATTTTAAAAAATGAAAATAAAATTATTACATTTTTAGCCTTTCCTTAGAACAACTAAATTTGTTTGAATATTATATTATGCGAAGCTATAATTTATACTAAATATAGAAAAATCCTTTAATATCCACTCTGATTATAATATAGAAAAAATAATTAAATAATCTTTAAAAAATTGTCCCTAATAACTACAGATATAACAAATTTTAGAATACCAAACCTATATAATAATTATTAATTTGCAATATCGCTGGAAGGAAGTTGAAATAAGGTTTGAAAATTGGACTAATAATAATTGTTGTAGATATAAAAGAGTCAAATTTTTTTAATCTCCTTAACTTTCCCGTCATTTTATGTTTTTTAATCTCGCTTATACTCATGTTTTATGTCATTTTAGTAAAAATAAAATTGCATTAACATTTATATAAATCAGATTCGTAATGAAAAAAATTAAGAAAAAAATGTGCACGAGTTGGTTAATTTGATAATGAACTTCGGTAATGTCTGATAGAAAATGCATACATATTTTACAAAAAAAAAAAAAAAAAAAAAAAGATAAAGAAAATAGATGTCTAAAGAGAACATTTTCTCACGCGAAATTTGAAAACTATATCTTAGATAGAATAGGATATCTAATATTCAAGTAATTGAATTTTGAGTATATGACAAAACATAAGTTGTGGCTTCATATCCAGGTTTTAGGGATACAACTATAAATTAACAAAACAAAATATATAATTGGTCAGAAAATATAATGATTTGTGATTTCTGCACAATTATCATTCTATAGATTTTGTTTCCCTTGCCATTATAATTATTACGTTTATAAGAAAATTTGTTTTATAATGCTTACTTTAAACGGAGTATTTTCAGAATAGAATTAATTAGAAAATTTCATATTGAATCATCTAAATAGAACTTCACAATAATACAAAATAGGTTTTGATTTTCGAGTTCAAGCCAACATATAAAATCTAAACTCAAGTTTTATATTTTATGAACTGCAGCATTTCTTTTTTATTCGTTTTTTCCTCAAGATATAAAAGCACACATATTGTTTGGGGTCTTTTTATATTAATTATGATATAAATGCTTTAGTTTTTTCCAACTCCAATTAATGATAATGATTATAACTGCTTTCTGAGAGTAATTATAGACTTCCTGATATGAGCATCAAATTTAGGAAATAATTTTAATTCTAATTTAAGCCCCTTTGGGGGAGCCTCCTTAACCCCACCTAAAAAAAAGAATAACCTAACATTATTATTATATGTTTAGCTTCGTTAAAGCATAACATATTTAAAACCTTTCAATAAATTATTTTTAAAAATAGCCTGGATTTGTATTAATTAAAGGGCTTAAAAATTGGTTCAAATTAACTCTTAACCTTAATTATCCTATACAGAATTGCATTATCTTAATAACGCTTGGGCATATGTGGTGGAGTTCATGTGATATAAGGAATGACTTTTTGAATTAGTCAGAAAAGATTTATCAAATATCCACTGATAAAGATAATTCATTTCTTAGTTCAGATATAATATCATTAAAATTTTGCTGAATTTATCGGTAACATACTGTATATTTTTGTTGAAAATGGGACCAAATAAAGAGCTTTTAAAAACAGAAATATGCAGGATATGAACAGAAAACTGCAAGTAATGATGCATTTCTTGCAAGAAGAAATGTTTTCGCTTTTCTAAACGTGAAAATTTTGCTAAATGGGAAATTAGTTCTTCTATCTAGATCAAAGCAATATTTGTCTTTCCAAACAAAATTTTCGAAAAAGGAAGATTTGTTTTTGCTTAAGAAACGGCCTATTTGTTTGATTTTAGACGCCGATCGTGTTTCTGTATGAATACCACGTAATAAAGTTGAAATAACCTTTGCACAGTCAATTTTGGATTGTTGAGCTCTAAATTGGCTGTTTCTAATCTAGCAAAACAGTAGCCTAAAAAATAGAGAAAAATGTCAATTCTTTTCCTCATTTATATGACACTTTATTCTCTCTAGCTCTGTCCAATTGAAGTAATTTCTATGATTTTTTTTTTTTCATTTTGTTAAAATTAAACTTTAAGACATATAAAGATTAAATCTTCCTAAAACTAAAAATTATAATTCCCTTTAATAGATTAAATTTGTATTATGTGCAGCAAAATTATAATTTTTATAAATGTCTTCAGTGTAAGAAAATTAGGAACATGCTCCTTCATAATAAATTTTTAAAGAAAATTTCACTCATTCTATTTATTACTTTTATCACTCGTTTGAAACGCGATATTTATAATTTTTCTCACGGAAGCCCTTTTTCGTTATCAGAGACATGGAGTATTATTCTCATTTTGACAGTTATTGATAACCATATGGCGCATATTGTAAAATCGCCAAATTTTACATACAAAGATAAAAGTTATAATGCGGTACCCTTTTTAAGACTTGAGCGAAAATGAAACTCTCTAATAAGTTGATAAGCTTATAATAGCATTTACTTTAATTTTTAATTATGCATGTAAATCAGTACTCATTATTAAGTTTTACCTTCTGATACGTTCAAACAGTTAGAATATATAGAGTTCCACCATTAATGAATTTGTTTAATTTCATTAAATACCTAATACTGCTTTAATGCAAAGCAATAATTATAATTACACATTTCCTTTTATTCCTTCCATTCTTCAAAAAAATATGAATTAAATTCACTTGTCATCGAATTTTGTAGTATATAAATATTGTGGTGGTATGTAGATTATGTGGTGTCCGTGCATGGAAGCAACGAGACGAATGTTGTTGGAAACATTTCCTTTTAATCATCATACTCACACACTATGTACAAACACGCAAAGACAACACGTAACACAAAGACATTCCAGTACACAGCTGCCTAGGACGGAGTTACCTCTCTCCCTGCTACCAGCGCAAAGCATTATGGGATGGCGCGCGTGATGACGTAATCACGCACTGCCATCTAGTAACCAAAAGGGAAGTTAACTAATATCCAAAAGAGAAGGCGAGAATAATGCAACTGCTACATCCTCCCCCTACACCGCCTCAAACCGTCCCGGCGAGGTGGTGTGATATTGGATACTTTGGCACTTGTGTCAGGATTGCTATTAACATTTGAAGGTTGCCTGGGAGGTCCAGTTTGAGTTTGTTTGGGAGGTCGACCTCTTTTCTTTAAAGGCATCACAGGAGATTGGTTCTGTGTTGCATTTCTAAAAGGTGTAAGAGCTGATGCATGGTATACACCTAAAGGTTCATCAGGTTTGTCGCAACTAGCTATTACGAAGGATGAGGGTGATTTCTGGGATAAAATTCTATAAGGTCCATCTTTCCTTGGCATAAACTTGGCAGTTCTACTTTGGTTCGCTTTACTTAACGGGTGAAGCTTTACCCAAACTAAATCATCAGGTTTATAGTTAGGGCTCGGTTTACGTGATTTATCAGCATATGTCTTTCGACGATCTTGACTTTTCTCAATATTTTCTTTAATTTGAGACATGTTTCTCTCAAAACGTTTTAAGTAAGGTGTGAACTCTGGAACAAAATTATCATTATGAATGACAGACCGTAGATCAGTTGTAACATCATCTAAAGTTCTTAATTCTCGGGCAAAGTTCAGGTAAGCTGCAGTGCAACCTGTAGATTCACATTTTGCAGTGTTCAATGCAAATCTAATGGATGGTAATTTCTCAGTCCATAAGGTATGGTTATTACCTACCATGATTGCCAAACGAGGTTTCAAGTCTCTGTTTTTACGTTCAACCGGATTTGCCTGTGGATGATAAACAGGAACTAGACTTTGATTAATTTTTAATGTATAACACAACTGTTGCATGATGGCGCTAACAAACTGTGTACCATTGTCACTTATTAAACGACGGGGTAATCCATATCTTAAGAAGACTTCATTAAGTAGTGTTAATGCACACTCTTTAGCAGTAGCTCGCTTTAATGGGAATAACTCTACCCATTTGGTTGTGCAATCTTCAACGATGAAGATCCACTTCATACCTTCACTCGATTCTGGTAAGGGTCCAAAGAGATCTACAGCTATACTTTCAAAACGTTGAGCAGGAACAGGTGTCTGCAAAAGACCAGCAGGTTTTTGGTTCGTTGCCTTATATCTTATGCAATCTTCACAATTCTTGACATAATCAGTAATATATTTCCTCATGCCTGTCCAATAATATCTGGATGATATTCGAGAAAAAGTTCCATCAGCTCCGTAATGAGCAGCTGTAGGAGCATCATGGTGAAGTTTTAAAATGTTCTCTCTTTCATGACATGGGACAACCAATTGAGCTTCATCCTCTTCAGAATGTGGAGAGTAGCGATAGAGTACTCCTTGATTTAAGACATATCCCCTTTGCGTCCAATTTGCAAAATCAACACTTTTGTCAGTATCCTCAAAACAATCTATGATCTTCTTCAGTTCAGGATCTTTCAGTTGTTCAGTTCTAAGTTCAGCAGCTGTTCTTGATGGGACATCAATAACAATAGTTCGTAATTCACAAGTGTCTTTATCATTACACTCAGGTCGAGAAAGCATGTCAGCGACGACGTTGCATTTGCCTGGAAAATAATCGATTTTCAAGTTATAGGACTGAATTTGAAGTGCCCATCTGGCTAACCTTCCAGTGGGTGACGATAAAGTCATTAACCACTTTAAGGGTTGGTGATCAGAGGCTACAGTAATATCAGCACCTTCAATATATCCTCGAAATTTGTTCAAGGCCCAAACAACAGCCAAAGCTTCTCGTTCAGTTGTCGAATAATTCCTTTCAGCAGAACTCAAGAGTCTACTGGCATATTCTATTGGTCTTTCATCTGCAAGATCTTTTCCCTGTAGAAGAACTGCACCTAAGGCGTAAGCACTTGCATCCGTCCGGATGATAAAAGGTTTAGTGGGATCAACTTGCTTCAATACGGGTGGAGTTACCAGACATTGCTTTAAAGTTTGAAAGGCTTGCTGCTCTTGTTTACTCCATTTCCAAACAGTATTCTTTTTTGTCAGATTGCTAAGGGGTCTAGCAATATCGGAAAAATTCGGGATGAATTTCCTGTACCATGAGCAGGTCTGCAAAAAGGATTGTAATTGTTTAATATTTCTTGGACAAGGAATGTTCTGAATTGCAGCAACTTTATCTTGGTCTACTTCAATTCCTTTAGAAGTTATCCACAATCCCAAATATTTCACACGAGCACATGAGAATTTACATTTTTCTCTATTTACGCATAATTTAAATTTGCGGAGTCTTTCGAAAACCAGCTTCAAGTCTTGAATATGTTGTTCAAAAGTTTCTGACAATACAAATATATCATCTAAATATACTAGAATATTAACTGTAGGGAGTCCATTTCGGAACTGGTCCATAAGTCGTTGAAAAGTTGCTGGGGCGTTTCTGAGACCAAAAGGCATTCTTTTGTATCTAAAAGTACCAAAAGGGCATACAAATGCAGTTTTGTCCCTATCAGCAGGATTGACTTCAATTTGATGATATCCAGACTTTAAATCAAGAGTAGACATAAAAGCAGTGGATCTTGCATCATGTAACAATGTATCCATAACCGGAAGTGGATACTTGTCAGGTTTGGTTATAGAATTTAGTTTTCGGTAATCTACGCACAATCTGATTTTTCCATTAGGCTTTGGGACTAAAACTACCGGTGCTGCATAAGGCGATTCGCATTCTTCTATGACATCATTGGCTAAAAGTTCACCAATTTCTTTATTTAAGAGCTCTTTCTGTTTTGACGACAGTCTGTAAGGTGCAGATGCAACTGGTGGTTGGTCACCTGTGTCAATAAAATGCTTAACATAAGGAGTTGGCTCTCCCCCTAGTCGGAAAATATCTTCATTTTCATTAAGCAAGGCAGTTAAGCGATTTCTCGATTTCGCATCAAGATTCTGACCTTCTTCTTGGCGTAAACAAGGATAATTAGTCTCAGGTGCAACAGAATTGTTTTGCACTGAACTATCACTAGTTACTGAATTCGTCGGACAATAACTATTATTGATTTCGACAGGGCTATTATTTGTTGGTATGGGGAGATCTTTAGCAAAAGGTATTTTGCAGTTCGGTTTATCCCCAAAATACCAGGAATTTTTTTTAATATCCATTACAATTCCTGATTTCCTCAAAAAGTCAACTCCGAGGAGAGTGCGATTCCCTTTAGCATGTGGGAGAAAATGTAATTCAGTGAGGAAAGTTCGGCCAAGCACTGTGATCGGCACTGTAGTTTTCAAAACAACTGATGTTGATTGTTGACCATCAGCCAGACAGATAGCAAGGTCAATCTCTGTGAACTGCTGTCCACGCTTCTTTAAAAAATTAAACATCAATTCTCCTCCAATTGATTGATTGGCTCCTGTGTCAGCACAAACTGTTCCTGAAGCTTCATATATTTCTATGGAAATTAAGGCTACTGGAGAGGTAAAACAGGTAAACATTTGTATAGCATTAACCGGTGAATGGTCTTTCCTTGAAGAACAATTTGGACACTTAGATTTGATAAAGCCAGGATTTCCACAGTCATAACAATAAACAGAATTCTCCACATGTCGGGATGGCCTGTTTGAATTAGAACCAGTAATGTTCTGAGAACTCGATGGAATTGATTTCTCATATTTAGCAAATTGGGTTTTCTTGAAGTTCTGCTCACTAGCATTTTTAGAGAGTTTCGGTTTAAAGAGTTCTTGCGACTTTGGAGTTTTTACTAATTTTTGATGAGGCGACTTTATGTTTTCATAAAAATCCAGCTTTTCAGCTAACAAGACAGGATCATTTAGTGTTTCCCAAATATCTAAAAAATGATTTTTATAGTCCGGAGGACATCTTTTCTTTATTTGATCAGAAAGCATAAGTTCTTTTAATTTCTCAAATGAATCGATTTCCAATTCATTAATCCAACCTTCAAAGTAGGTTCGAAGCTCAAAGAAGAAATCTTTCCATGTGGAATCATCTCGTTTTTGATGTCGACTGAAAAGAATTCGAAAACGATCAGCTGTCAGCTTAAACCGTTGTAATAATATACCACGGATATGGGTATAGTCCTTAAATATTTCCTCAGGCTCTCTTGCTATTAAATTACTTACCTCACTTGGGAGTACACCCATTAAATAAGATACCCAATAATCATTAGAAACATTTAAAAGTTTCATTTGTCTTTCGAACATAGTTAAAAATAATGAAATATCATCTGTTTCAGGGCGAAACGTTGGTAAGACTGTTTGTAAATCAAATCGCTTTGGAATAGAATCAGTTTGATTAGAGTTTGATAAATTTAAATTTTGGAGCTTAAGCTTCTCAAGCTCAAATGCTCTTTCCTTAGCCAATTTTTCTGTTTTCAAAGTTTCTTCTTCTAGCTTTTTTCTGTTTTCTTCTAACTTTTTCCGTTCATCTATAATGTTATTGAACGTATCAGTCACGAACTGTTTATTTTCGGCATAGAATGCAGATTTCGTTATTTTGTCATGCAAAACAATTATCTTATCTTCGGGTGTTGCATCTAAACCTAATTCCAATGCTAAATTGTAGAGGTCAATTTTTTTACCTTTAGCTAGAAAAGCCATTTTCCCTACGAATTATTCGATTAAATAGGAAGTTAAATTAGAAATTTGATTACGAAGTAACAGTTGCACATCTACCTTCTCCCCTGAACATACAACAACAAAAAATCATTAAATAGGTAGAACACAAATGAAAATCTCCGTTAGTTTTTAGAATGCAATAATAATAATAATAAATCTATCAAAAAATCGTTACACTGAAAAAGAAATAATAAATCTATCAAAAAAATCGTTACACTGAAAAAGAAATAAATCTATCTGAATAGCTTTTTACAATACCAAAGATCTGAAAAGAAAACAAAAAAAAGTATTCAGTGCTTGTTTAGATGGGTCACTGCAGGGGGGTGACTCAGCGTACGAGACTTGGTGTCTCCACTTCAAGGACACAGTAACAGAGAGAAGAGTTTTGGTACGTTAACTTCCGGACAAAGAAATATCAACTACAATAAATTAGTTAGCTCTTAAATTAAATACAAAAATACAGCAAATACATAATGATATAGAATACCTTACTATTTAAAAGATATATTCTTACGCACTTTCAATGAAATAATAAAAAAAATCAAATCAATGAGATTAAATAAAAATAACACAGATACTTCAAAATATAATTTGCAACGATAGATATGCTTAGAAAATATAGCTTAACTAATTAATTTAAGTAACTTAGAAATTATTAAATATTAAATAGCAAAACATTTCACAGATAAGGAAGAATCAAATATGCAGTAATGTTATATTCAATGCTGGATGCTGTTGACAAACAAAATAAAATGTAAAAGTTTATACACTTATCTGGAATTGAACAGAAACGACCAAACAAAACAAATGAATTTTCGGAGCTGTAAATTTGATAAAGTGGACACTTTCACAGGAAATGCAGATTTTGCTTGAGAAACACAATAAATTATACTCGGTACAGGGGTCGACGTCCTGTACGAGTTATGATTTGAACTGAATACTTGAGTATTCTTTTGGACATCAACGATGGCAGCCGTTGTTGCTGGCGGATATTTTCCTTGTGCTTGTTGGGACAACTTCACATTTATTTCATCACTTCACAATGCGGAACCATTCCCAGGTCGGGAAAAATTATTTTGCGTAAGGACGACACAAATCGAAATTCTTTTCGTAGGTTGCCGATATGATGGAGCGAAAATATTTTGATAGTTGAGACGACGTTACTTTTCATCCATTAGAAGTTATTTTCCTTTGTGTGCCAAATGTGATGGCACGAAGATGCTACAAGATTGTCGGGACGACACACTTGCATTTCATTAGAAACTATTTTCCGTTGAGCGCCGGGTGGCGCGAAGATTTCCTAGTGATCGTCAGGGTGACCTTCACTTCTATCGGAACTCATTTTACGTTGGGCGCCAGATGTGGTGGTATGTAGATTATGTGGTGTCCGTGCATGGAAGCAACGAG
>JAOUZG010003066.1:0-11223 GCA_026289955.1 Argiope argentata
ATATATATATATATATATATATAAACTCTTAATTTGAATCCTAATTAGTTTCAAAAGACCTATCTTAATTTAGCCCATAGTAATATCATTCTAAAATATTCTATTATTTCATGATCCATTCCACTCGCTCTAGTTAATTAATTCAAGAGAAGCTGTGTGAAATAACCGAGACAGCTGAACGCCTGTTACTTTCTCACACTCCGTGAGAGAGATGAGGATTGCTGACCTAAACAAAATACTTTTAAAAAGATCCCTGTGTTTCCCTTACCGCTTATGTGTGAAACATGGAAATCCCCACTGAAATCCAGGCTTATAGGCTCTATAAAAAATATTTATCCCTATCAAAGTCTTGGTATTTAAGCCCGGGATAATGATTTCCCGCCCCCTTTTTTGTAGACTTGGCTTTCGTGAATTCCGTGTTGTGACGTTCTGTCTTGTGCACGTCGTCTTCGCTTGTATATAATGCCTGCTCCCGTGATGGAATAAAAAGAACTTAAAAACTCAGCCTGTATTCTCCATAATTTCGGCCATGACTCTGCTATTTATTCTCAACAATGATGATGACGCAGATATGTCGCGTCATCATCAATGGGATTGTTAACCAACTAAACTACCATTATTATATCAACAATGGTCACTTGAAAAACTTACTTATTTCTACAGAATCTTCTAACTCAAATTGACCTACCGGGGAACTTTAAAAAATTATGAAAACTTTCTAGTTTTAGGTTCTTTCCTAGTAATCTATAATTATTTAAATTAATCATGTGCAGATATTCAGTACATGATTTTACGTGGATTTATTTACAATGCACCAGGTTTATATATATGACAGATCTTTATTAGAAACAATGATCGTTTTGGAGTAAGTTAGTGATTTGCGTTACACATGATTTAGACGTCTTTTAGTGTATGAATATAGATTGCTAATTAGGAATTACATTAACTTGCGTGCAGAAATAAACCCTGTCGGTTCATTTCAATAAATAAAATCTACTGGTACCAGAACCTTTCAATGCCGCTTCCTTCAGCACATGTCTCCGAATTCGATATAGAATTACAATAGATTCGACTACCAATTTTAGAGTCTGTTCATTAGTCATTTGACGTCATCCTTTATGCATAGGGAAATCCACGATCGCTGCGGAGACTTCCCGAAAATTACAATAATAAGCAATTTTTAAAAAAAAGACCGCGTTCACTTTCTGAATTTTAGCTTCTACCCTTTTCAGCATTTAAATCTAGAAACGATCCGGAGAATCGTGTGGTATGAGTCGTCTCACCATCAGTCCCCTGGCGAATTCAGAATGCTACAGGTACTATTCATCATCAAAAGGCCTTTTTAAGGAGTGTATAGAGAAAACTCCCATACTTAAAAATATGTTAAGATTATTAAGATTTTCTAGTCACATTTTCACAGTATGAGAATAGTTCTTTTGAAATAAAGTTTCAGAAATCAAGTGAGTGTTAGAAATTTTTGTGACAGGTGAACTTAAAGAAATGAATTTTTTGGTTGACTTCTGCTATTAAAAGAAAATGTCCATCTGAAACATTTAAAATAAGTTATGAGATAAAAAGATTAAATTTTGAAAAGAATATTAATTAGGAAACAAAGATAGAAAGTGATAGTATTTTATTTATGCTGTTTTTTTTTTCATTTTCGAAACTCATTAATAAAAATAATGCGCCAAAGAGATGATTTTCCTGAAAGCAAATAGTGAAATGTATTCAGATTTTCATGGAATATAGTTTGTTCTAAATATGAATCAATGAAAAGAAAACATAGGTATAATCCAAACAAAATTTTGAGTAATACTTTGTAATCGTCAACGAAGATCGCAAATTGGCTTTCAGTAGAATTCGTTAATTAACGACAGAATTGGCAATTAAAGTCAAGAAAGAAGTTTAAAAGCGGTACAAAACTTTATCAATTGACAGAAGGATTTTACAAGTAAATTTGTAGCAATTGCTATCGTTGTCAGCATTATTTGCTTTTTCCCGAAATGTCACTTGGATTCCTTTTTTCTTGCTGCTAGATAAGAAAGTCTCTTTTTCGAAGAGAGTCTCGGTTGCGGAACCGGAGAGTTTCGGGTTCGAGACTCGATTCCACCGAAGAACCGTCTTGAAAGCGGATTTGGTGTCATTGAAAACCATCAAGGAGAAACGTGCTGGTGTGGCTTGGAACTCTGGGATGCCATCTCTGTTGTAGTAAACTGAAGATTTATAATCCTTTCATACTTTTTTTAACGTCAGGAAGAAATCTCCTAGATGAGCTCCGAACTGTAAACCTCCGAAAAGAGCCTGGAGTATAAAAATCAACAAGCACTAGTTGCGTTGCGCTTGATTGTAAATTTTGGAATGAAACACGTTTAGAATGTTCTTTTCATTCCTGTTCTTCATGCTAAAATCAGCCGTCAAATGATAGCACTAACATCATCAAAAAGTTTCAGCAGATAATTATCCGGATTATTGAGCATTTCAATGATTTGTTAATTCAATTGAAAGTATTTTTAAGACCAAACTTCACGGAAGTCCTAAAAATAAAATTAACGAACACGATGAGCATAGCACTTTCTGCTTTTACACTTTATATATTTTATCTTGGTTCTCTCTTACTATTCTACAGCACAAATTATTTATAGATGGTGTATTTATTTTCCATTTATATATTCAGCCAGACCATTTTTACCAAAAATAAATCGGAATTGTCTGATAAAATCGAATACATAAAAATGAATTTTGGTTATGCGCTTCAAAGTTCAATCGCTTCCCATGAAACTTTACCAACTTATTGTTTGCACTTGCGCGAAAGTTAATATTTTAAAACGGGCAGTTGACCAAAAGCGGTACATATCACTCGGAATGAATCGCACACACTATATCTCACAAAATAAAATTTTTATGATTGATGCCAATCAATAGGAGTTAAATGAAATCGAAAATATTTAGTGCAAACGTTAATTTTCTTCTTCTCATTAATGAGTAGTCATTTACATGGGACGTTGTCATTCTGCGTGTACAATATTTTGTCCGCGGCAAACCGCATATATTATTCAGAGCTTATCTCATGTATACAGAATATAATTATTATTATCGATTCCGATCAAGTAAAGTTATATATAATAAAATTTTCCAGTGAATGCAAACAGTAATTTTTCTATTTATTCAGTGAATCAACAAACGCTATTTCGGTTATACGAGCGTATCTCGTGTTGATTTTTTCAACAAAAAATATGACCCCACATTTTCGCCACTTAATAGATCAATCAGCACTGCACGTAGAAATAAATCAATTCGAGCTTCTCAAACAAAATTTGATGATCATTAGTAAGTACCAAATGAACGAAGTAAGATTCTTTTCAGAAGTAGGCTAATCAATATATATTCACTGAATGAAATTTGTAAGATAGATAGAATTGTAATTCCAACTTCATAGAGATTTTCTATTAGTATTTCACATTTTTACTAGTTCATTTCCTCTTTTATTTTTCATTAAAAATATGTTCTATGTTTCAATATTTAATTTAAAAAAATTTCTAAATTTTTTTATTTTATTTTATCTTAAATATGGTATAAAATGAAAATCATGATTTTCAAACTAAAGCTATTTAGATAAATGAAAACCAAACGCTGTGATTGTAGATTTGATTTATTATTTCTTCAAAGCAACTCTGATGAAAAAGATCGCAGGCCTAGTATTTGGTGTCGGTATTCTTGGCGCACGAAATTCCTAATCGATGCTCTCTGAGACAACAACCGGACCTTAAGGGCTCTGACAGACATATTTCTGGAGCAATGGAACTGCGGAGGAAAATACCGAGGTGATCGATGAGGAAATTACAGGTTTCTGAATTCGCCCTTCGTTTTTCATTTTGGTAATTCGAACCGAGATCAAAAAGGTTGCAAGCAGATGGAAAATGTATCGCCAAGTCAGTTATTTTATACATAATATGATACTGTTCATTTCACTTTATATTAACGGGAATGTTTTTTAACCTTTTTGTGTTTTTGCCTTTTTTTTTAATTTACGATCTATCTTTACCTGCCTGAATCTGAATAAAACTTCTTTTGATTGTACATGTTAAAACAAACGGAATGAGACTTGGTACGGAATTTTCACCCACAAATTGTTAATATCTATCCAATTTCAACGGTATTCGTCTATAATCTATCTCTATATCTATTGGCTTGTATGTGAACAAGCAAACTTAAAACACAACCAGATAAATAACTGAAATTTTTCCACAGAATATATATTAAATTAAATTCAACAAAATATCGTACCAGTTTTATGGTTAATATCAAATCCCAATACTAAAATGTCAAATAAAATCACCTGTAAGGAAAGAAGGGAAAAAAGTAACTCATAGCTGAGCGCTATCTATGGAAAGACTGAAAGGATAGTCATACACTTTGCGAGGAAAAAATGGAAAAGCAATTAACAAATGAATAGAAAAGGAATATCAAATTAGTGACCGACTCAACTGGAAATTTAACCACCTATTATGACTTCTTCAAATATTCACATATTGATTTGATAATCCGGCAAAGTCAATTTCCTTCTGGTTCAGTACTCAAGGGTGCATGTTTCAAACCAGATACGCATTCGTTGGATCAGTTTCCTCGCATTGTGATGCTTTTTGTATTTTTGAAGTAGTTTTACACCATATAATTTTAGCCTTGACTCCTAGTTGTTGTGCTTTGGTGAGATTAATCTACATACCGTCATCTAGCTCAAAAATTAGGAGCAAAATTTGATATAGGTATACAATTATAATGAAAATGATAAATTTATCTAGCGTTGTCATGCTTGCATATATACAGATATAATAAACATCTTCAATTTTGCAATAACTTTAGTAAAGATCGCATTCAGTCTGGTATTTCGTTGATTTGCTGTATTCACAAACAAACCTACTGACGGAATTCATCAAAACATTGAGTCAGAATTTTAGTATCGGCGAAAACAATAAAATCTGAACTTCTGCTTTGCTTAGAAGAATATTATTTCACCCTACATTTATGTTTGGTTGCGCTATTATTGAATCTGGTGGATTTTCTAAACTCATCTCTCAAAATGACTTCCCATTTCATTACATCGACATAATTGTTGATATTTCAAAGAAATATGCCTTATGAAGTTTTCAAAGAAATATATCTGAATTGTTCACATTCTATCTTACATCTCTTAACCTATTCTTATTAATAATGCTCTTGAGTTAATTTTAGGACAATTTTGAAGGAAATAAAAAAAATTATTGTTATGGAATATCGAATGAAAATCGTTGCTCTGTTTGAAGTTCTAACCTGGTTTCTAACAAATTTCCTGGGTGCAGGACAGCATTCTTCCTAATTTCAACTCCATCTCACGGCGTATGGCGCCTTTGGAGAAATAGAAGCGACGAACTCTTTGTGTCTTTCGTTGGAAAGAAGCAAAAGGAAAAAGGTAAGCATATTCATTTGTTCATGGGTTACTTTCGTCCCAACCAACTTCTTAACACTAAAGGGAGCATGATCACTAGAACCGTATTTTTATGTAAACAAGGAGCCTCAACTTTTTCACATATTCACACAATACTTCGCGCAGAATATCGGGTATTCAATTAGTAATTCTTCGATTGATTTCAAAACTTCCTGCTCACCGTGTAAATAATCACATTCTAAAATTAATCTATTGGATTGTTACTTTTTGGAGCTATGCTCTTTCCACACGCTCGAATTGAGAGACACCATCTGGTAGATTTTGAATATTTCCTGTAATGCCAACACGATAATTTTAAAATGCAGCCAGCTGATGAAATTTTGCTTGTCGTTCGATCACCAGAATGGTTGGTGTGTATCAGATTTCGAACCAAATCAATAAAAGGATTGACTTAATTTTGACGTATTTATTTATGGATATTAAGACATTGTAATACAGGAACTAAATAAATGAATAATACATGGTTTGAAAGAATGAACCATGAAATAATACATGGTTCAGGCGGTTTGTAGACATGGATCAAGTTGTAAAGCTGATTGGAGGAGGGGACTCCTTTTGGCTTAATTTCTCTCTTAAGGATTAAAACCAGGAAATGATTTAGTATTTTAGTAAAAGTAGTAAAAGAGAGATGATCACTTCTTTGGTTGGGAAGGAGGCCAGAAGAAGAACATTTCTTTTCATGCAAGGGATTCAGATTGCTTTTGAATGCTTTTCATGGAATTTATAATGATTTTAAAAATTATTCGCTGTTAAAGTGCTTTCTTCTTATCTGTTAAATGTTGAAATTCTTCTGACAAACAAGATATAAGCGACAAAATGAAACACCAGAAGAACCTTTTTCCGAACTTTTTTGATTTTTTCATATAACACTGATTCAAATCTTCCATAATCAAAAGAATCCGAATGAAAAGGTGAAGAGTGATTAAAAATTCTTTGCGAACGACTAGCCTGCATTTTCTGAATAACGCAACCAATTTTAAAAATATGCAACTTAGAGCAAATGTTTATCAAAAAGAAGTGGATTTAATAAACAGGATTTCGCTTTAAAACTGAAAAAGCAAGCTATAGTGGATAAAATGACACTTTATGTGAGGAAAAGGTAAGCCAGATAGAGTAGAAAAATATCGCAATTGAAAAATGCCTGTCCGAAATTTTAAAATGACTGAATTTAGAGCTGTCACTTTGTCAATAGGAGTCAATATTCTCCTCCTGCAACTGAAATACTGAATTCTGTTTCAACAATTTGAATTACTAAATAATCGTTTATTATACCTATACAAAATAATCACATACTTACACACAATCTATTATCATCGAAGTCAGGAGAGCTTTAGCACGTTATTAAGCAGTGTAATAGTTATTGTGTCAAATGGCACTTGTCATGGACAACCCCGCTGCTGAGCCCAGCAGCAGATTTAAGCAGAATGAAGCGTCTCTTGCATTTGAGTAGCGCCAACTAGGGCCAAGAGTACGACTTTGCTACACACTCACCACATTCGCTTGCACATCCCCTTTTTACAGGGGGGGGGCACATTCACACATCTCACAGATAGCACACATAATAACAACCATGCCCGAACCGGGACTCGAACCCGGGACTTCCAGAACACGAAGAAGACGCGCTACCTCTGTGCCAGCAAGTCGGCGCAGTGTAATAGGGTATTTATTATTCTTTTATGATAAATTTTTCGTAGGTTTGATACCAACATATTTTAAATTTTTTTACGAAATAATTAATTTCTATATAAAGTGATATGCATGTCTTATTTCCATTAAAATGAAATTATTGCCACAATGAAAAGTGTTCCTAATACTCGATCTGACTTATGTATTGATATTGAAATAAAAGCCGCTGCCTGCTAGCTCCACTACAAATTGTAGAACAAATCAAATAGCATAGAAATGGGTTTCCATTTATTTACGAAACAAGCTCAAAAAATCATTGTCTGTGAATGGGGAAAGAGAAATAGATTAACAACAGAAAACTGAATTCGTACTGTTTTGAACTCATTCCTAACATATTTTTGCCTTCTGAGTTTCTATAATTCTTACTAACCAGTCATTCAAAAAATTGTCTTTCGCAATTAAACAAAGAGATAAATCAACGCTCTTTCATTTAGCTTATTTCAAGAATGTAATGATGAAATTTGTAATTGATTCTTCATTCACTTCTTGGTGAAGTATTTAAATGTTGCATATTCACAACAACACGTTATTTCGATATTCTCAGATCTGAAAAAACTCTTTAAAAATTCCATATAATTTAGAAAAAATGAATTATTTTGTTAAAGACTAACAGGCCATTAAATTCTAAATAATCTTACTTTTAGTCAGTTGTTTTTTTAAACATCGCTTTTTTAATTGTTCTCCTCATATTTTTACTCGTTTTTCTGAATTTAGAAAATAAATAACTAACAATGCATTTAGAAAGTTTTCACTTTTCTGAATTTAGAAATAAAATCATACGTTTGGAATGGCAACAGAAAAGTAGTCAACTGTTTAAGGTGGTGAGATCTGGAGTTAGTAATTTTCCTAATATCGATGGATAATCTTTCTGCTATCAGGTATGCACAGGCAAAGGATTATACAACATTGGAAGACAAATATTGTTAAAAAAAATAATTGCTATGAATTTGCAGACAGGAATTCCGTGATGGCAGAAACAAATTTATCTATGAAAACAAGAGAAAATCAGTAAGATGGGTTATGCAAATTAAATTACAGAACAGACAAGAAATTAAATAATGTTCAAGAATTTCTAACGAAAATCAATCAGTTTCATCTTTCAAAGTTAACTTAATATCTAATACCAAAGTAAATGTCAATTGCAATTAGTTATTATAGTTAACATATATATGTAAAGCCCCCCCCCCCAAAAAAAACTGGTACATAATCTAATATAGTGTAGAGCCCCCACGAGCACGCATAAGTACGCAGTAGGGTGTGGCGTGAATTTCACTAACTTTTGAAGATATTCTGTACACAGTTCAAGCCATGACTCTTGCAGGGCAGTCCACAAAGCCATGGGAGTGGGAGGTGGTGGAGATCTCCTAAGGACAGCACTTTGCAAAATATTCTAGATATGATTCGATAATGTTCATGTCAGTAGAATTAGAGAGAGAAATTCAAAAGAATGCTCCTCAAGCTACTCCTCAAAGCGCAAGAGAGAAAGCTACTGTAATCCTGTGGGATGGCGTATTATTTGGTTGAGATTGTCCACGTCCGTCAGAATACACACAGGAATGAATGCATGTAGAGGGTCAGAAAAGATATTAAAGTACCCCTGCCCTGACAGGCTGAGTCTACACACATCAACGGTCCCATTTCTTGATAATTGCATGCGCCCTTTACCCTCACACAGGTTGTATGACAGATCCGTACAGACATAACGTACAGGTTGTGAAAGTCCAGTAAATCATACGTAGCTCTTTAAAAAAGGGGGGAAGAGAGTAATTAGCCTAAATTTTGAAAACATATGTTGTTTGTTGGCAAGAGTATTTGGTGGGAAAAAGTATTGGCCTTTTAACTAAATTTTGAGGCTTAAACATAAAGAAAAAACTCTTGTATTTGTGTGCATGTAATGGCTCTGAACAAATCAGACCAGAAAAAAGATTTTGTTGACATTTTAAATAATGAAAAATTAACAGAAATATTGAAATATTCCGTGATACCTTTCTAAAATTTTATAATGAAAATAATTTTTACGGCATTTTAAAATTTAAAAAAAACTTAATGATACCAAATCTTTTACCGTATTATTTTTTTTTCATACTTTATATATTAAAAGTTAAAGTTTAAGAACGCTTTGTTGTGGGGACAATTAATATTTTCATGAATCATTAATCATAACTTACTTTTTACTAATTTTTTTAATTTACCCATTTACTATTATTTCATTTGTATTCACATTCAGAATGATACAACCTTCAATTAAAATCTACGATGACAAGCAGAAAGTTTTAAATTTGTAATGGCGCTTTCACTGTAAAGCGGGTTTTTAAAAAACTTATATAACATGGAAACTTAACATCCGAGAATGAAAGCATTTCTTACTACTTACGGTATTTCAAGAATTGTATTTGTATTTAATTCCTTCTAACAAATCATTTCAATAATATTAACCTCATTTATTTATACTTCAAACTTAATAAACAACTTATATTTAAATAACATAGATTTCAGCGTTCGAACTTATTGAATTAAACAAATGAATCAAGAGGAAACAAAATCAAAGCTAATGAAAACAAAACTTTTTCGTTTAATGCAAATCGTTGAATTTATGTAAAGTACTGTATTTTTTAAAATCTAAGTTATTTTTTCGAAGTGGATGCAGTATTTATATGATAAGAAATTCATCGATTTCTATCATACATTTTTGAATAAATTCACCTAAAAGCAATTCATGTTTCATAGGAAAGAAAGTGAAAACTATTCAGATTCTTTTAAAATGCACGAAACTGTATTAAACAATAAGTCATTAAGTATTCCAAATTGAGTTAAACATCATGTTAACTTTCGCCAAATCTGACATAACATTTGAAATGTTGCAACCTCTTCTAGAAGTGATCCTTTACAGTAACACAACCGCCTTGTAAACAAGACCTTTGATTGACAGTTTTATGGCCGGTACGAAAAGCGTACAGTACGGATTTGTCCCACTATGCTCACAGAACCTCGACAATACGCACTGTCGACCGCATGGCGTTACGCTGATTGGTTGAACACCTCCATTATTTGCATACGACCTGCTATATCAGTTTTTATGGCTCTTCAAAATATTACAATTATTAGCTCTTTATAATTATTAGTTAAAAATTTTAATCAATAGCAATAACTGTCACAAGATATTTTCAAATTATTGTTCATTGTACATCTCAGTAAAAATGCCTTTTAAAAGTGCACGGAATTTTCAATGTCAGTTTTGGAATATTACTTAAATTTATCAAAGTTTGCTTAAGCAATAGTATTTTTTTAGAATTTTGGTGATTAAAATTACTTATCAGTAATATATAATATTGTAGTTGTTGTCACTAATGGCACTTTCCATGGGCAAGCCCCGTTGAAACATCAGCAGATTTTAAACCGAAAGTATGCTTCTCTTGTTTCAAGCAGCGCCAACTTGGGCCAAGAGTACGATTTAGCTACTCACTCACCACATTCGCTCGCACAGCCCTTTTTTACAGGGGAGAGGGGCACATTTTCACTCCTCGCAGATAGAACACAGAAGACCAACCATGCCCTAACCGGGACGCCCAGATCACGAGGAAGACGCGCAACCTCTGTGCCATGATGCCGGAATATGTAATACTCAATTGAGCCTTGGGTTTAATTAAGTTAAAATTAATCTAATACCGTCAACATACGTTAAATACTTAAGTAAAATATCGTTGAAAAAACTAATTTAATACCTTGGATATAGAAATGGATGTGTCGGTTCTCCACCATGGAGGAATTTTGGACAATCCGGATTTCAACTTCTAAGGATGATGAACCAAAGCCAACTGTTTATCTATCGGTCGGGAGCCTTTCTTAAAGCAAGCGCAGAATAACAGATAGCAAATGAAACTTGAAACGGGATGAATTTAAAAAAAATAACAAACATTACATTCTAATAAAATAAAAATAAAATTTTATTCCTAAAAAATGTTTAAGCAGCACAAAAATTATTTTAGAATTATTATTCCTTAAAATATCTGTTCCGTACTTGTAAAATCATGCCTTTGGCGCTGGGACATCTCCCC